>CAUYQV010052769.1:0-25027 GCA_963574575.1 Galagoides demidoff
GTACAGTGTGGGGTTTTCGCATGCAATCCGAAATACTTCCATCAAACTGATCAACACAGCCTTCATGTCATTTTCTCAGTTATAGTTTTAAAACATTCTGATTCTACTCTTAGAGAGTTTCACTTGTACCCCTGTAAGATAAACCTCGAAAATGGTCCCTCCAATCCCCCTCCCTCCACCCATTCCCCCCTCCCTTCTCCCTCTGCTTTTCCCTTCTTATGATGCTTCACTAAAAAGAATGTTTCAACTCCATCCAGGTTAATGCAAAAGACATAAAGTCTCTATCTTTTTATGGATGAATAATATTCCAACTCAATACAAGTCAAGTTGGGAGGAAGAGAAAGGGGGCAGAGGGGAGGATGGAGGGGGATTCGTGTGTTCCCACCTAATGGGCACGATGTAAGGGTATATGGCACACCTCCTGGGTGTGGGACACAACTACAACAGGGACTTTACCTAACAAATGCAAACATTGTAACCTAATCGTTTGTACCCTCATATTACTCTGAAATGACATAAATAAATAAATAACCCTGCAATGAATGTGAGAGCGCAGTTATCAAAAACCGAAAACGAACGAACAAACAAAAAGAACCTCTCAATTGACTGAGCTTTACATATGAACTTGAGACTCTAATCACGTAACTTATTCAACAGTACATAAGATTTAAGAGAGAGCCAGGATTCAAGCCAAGTCTTTTGCCCATCACCTTGTTGCTTTTCCCTATATGAGAACCTGAAATGAGAATTGGTATTGGTAAGAGGGTGAAGAGAAGGAGAATGTACACTCCCAGAAGAGGAAAGGACAAGAAGATGAAAGTAGTCTACTTTTGTCCCAGTTCAACCCCAACAACTCCAGGCTCCAGGCAATTGAGAGTCAAGGCATCCTCTCTGCAGAGGCTGGAAACACCGTGGAAGCACACGGTGATACACAGATTTCCACATCCATACTGGGTGTGGCTGAAGAGATTTGCTGAGTGATAGCCATCCTCTGAGGGTTTCCACCTTTGATGTTATTACCCCTGTGACAGGATTGCTGTGAGGATGAGGTGACCCATACAAAGTGTTTAGGGCAAGGCCTAGCATAAACTTATTAAACTAGCGGTAAAATGTCTCACTTTATCACAAAAAGAAAATCCATCCCTCCCCATTGTAAGAGTGTGAATTTCAACTGTTACAGATTTGGGAAGCATTTTAACAAATACATAATGATTAATATGAGCTTCACAAATGTAAACTGGATTCTTAATGAGAAAGAGTTATTACCATCTTCATTTACAGAGAGGTAATTAAGTGGGCCTAAAGTCACACAGTTGGTGTCAGAACCAGGATTCAATGCCAAGAAAAACTGAGTCAAACCATTATCCTATGTTGACTATCAAATAGAACGACAAACCAAAAGTACTTGTAATCCTAGTGCCCAGAGATTAATTTTCTTTCTGTGTTCACTTATTTTCTCCTCCTCCAGTGGTAGTTTATTTTAAAAATAGCTCATTTTTATTTTTTATTTTGGTTATTAACACCTTGAGGATCATACTCATGATTTCAGGTAGGGGGAGTGGAGGAACATGGAGTATTAGTAACCTACAACATCCTAGACGTGGAATATTCTCCACGTACGTTTCCATTTTCTTCACAGTAACCTGGGCACGTGGGTCTTCCTTTCCTCACTTTATAGATGAAGAAGAAAGAAAAAAAAATTTTTTAAAGTACTATTCTTCCAAGCCTCTCATTCAAAAATAACTGTGCTGCAGAGAATAACTCAGCATTCTAGAAGCAACAAGGAAACTTAAGGTAGCATTGGTTGATTCAACAAATGAGGAAACAAGCATGGAGAGGTCATAGGTGACTTTTTAGTGTCAGGCATCAGGTGAGGGACAGGAGGAAGGCTAGAAGTCCAGATTGCCTCATTCTAGGGTTCTTAAGACCACCCTACATTTGCTCCCTGACCCTCAATTTGCATAATGGTTTACATGAGCACTTTTCAAAAGTCCCTTTTTGGACAATTATGTATATCTCCCCCAAACCATAGAAGTGACAGGGAGTCAATGTTTCTGAGCCAACTTGTTCCTTAAAATCCTGTCTTGCAACGCGCGCAACTGTCTATAAGAGTTTTCCTAACCCTATTGACCATCTGTATCTCTGTGAATCGCCCAACATATCAACATCTTTCTCCAATGGAACTTACTTTATATACAAAGGAATGCTAATTCTGGGATGAACAAATTGGATTTGGAAGGACATCCCTGATCCATTTTAAGCTAATGGGGACATAAGCAAAATCTAAAAAATACAGTGTGAATGAGGATAGACAATATAGGAAGTATATAGTTAAAATTTTGTCTAATACGAAAACTACAACAGAGAATCAGACTGTGGACACCTGGCTGCTTAGTTGAGAGTATAGGAAATATTTTTTTAAAATAATGTGTATCAGATCACTGAAAATAAGCATGAACAGAGATGTCATAATAATGATAATGATGATAATAATAATCCCATTTATTTCAAGGGCATATTATGTCCTTAAATGCTTTATGTACATTATCTCTTTTTAACTTTATAATCACGGGGTATGATCGTGTCCCAGAGGAAGAAAATGAGACTTAATGCAATTTATAGCTTAGGTAATTTATAGGCACTTACAGCTCATTTCTAAGTGACAGAGCTGGGGGACTTTTTTTTTTTTTAATGGACACATTGATTCACCTCTAGAATATAAGTTTCATGAGGGTAGAGTTTTTTTTTCTTTTCTGTTATCTTCTCTAATGTGTCTTATAGCCTAATGCACCGACATGGATTTACAATTAAGAAGCCTTCAGAGTCTGAATTCGGTTACTCAGTGGACTTAACAGGGCCAAGCCACAGTATTTTGGTTTGCTCTGGAGAGGCAAGGATTATATGGTTGCCAGGTTTTTGAGTCAAAATTATCAACTACTCCCACTGGTAGTGATAATTTCAGGGAAGATATAAAATTCTTAACTAGGATGAATTATGAACACAGATCCAAACAACCAGAGAGGTTGCAAGTATATCTTCCAAGTACACATTTATAGAGCTTAATGTGGAAAAGGGATGTCAGTATGAGCAGGGGTCAGCTGGCATCGCATACAGGGGAAGCGATAGCCAGATGCATCTGCCATGCAGAGTCATATGAAGTGACGATGGAGCAAAATATAGTTCCATGTAGATAAGAAGAAGAATGGTAAAAGTATCTTTTTCTCATTCTCCATTTCCAGAATCTAAGATAATGATAATTACATGCAAAATGTTTTGAATGGCTGCTTCTGCCATTATCCCAAATGAGATTCCTCAACTCTCTTTCTTCTGCAGCTCACCTAAATGGGGACAGGTCATGGCCTGTGGTGGAGACTGAAGATCAAATGTTTTACCAATCAGCTCAAGGTCTTGGACATTGAACTTATAGACCCAACTCTTAGGAATTTTTCTATTGACGCTAGCATGAAAGGGAAAGGACATGGGATGGTGGTTAGTAGGATTTTGAATCCACAAAGGGCAGAAATGTACGCTAGAGATAGTACAGACTAGGCATAATCTTTGGCCATTTATTGGAGAATAGAATTCAGTTGTGAATGTTGAGATTCCATGGACTATTTTCCTGGTTATAGAATTTTATGACTTCTATAAGAAGATAAATTCAAAATTTATGTATAAAATGTATGTAATATACTGTAAGAGAAAAATTATGGCTATAGGGTCAATGATAGCCATAAGGCCCACTCAGTGGTCTTCTAGACCAATACTATGTATCAGTTAGTGGTGTGATACAACTTGGCCTAAGGATTTCTAAACCTGGCCCAGGGATTTCCAGGAGACAAGGTCACCTCAACACAAATGCAACTTTCATAAACTTTAGAACAAAGCTTCCCCTTCCAAGAATAACATATTACTATGATCACCTTCAAAGTATTCTCCTTGTGAAACTATGCACCAATGCTAGTGCCTAGTCCAAACTTCAAAGCAATTTTGGAACTCTTTATTTGGAATGGCCCTCACAGTTATTGTCATATTACTTTTCATGTCCAGAATGTCATCAAAATATCTTCCTTTTAACATTTCTTTTATCTTCAGGTAAATAAAAAAGTCATTGAGGGGCCAGATTAGTTGTGTAGGGAGGGTGTTCTGATATAGTTATTTCTTTACTGTCTAAAAACTCTCTCACAGACAGTGTCATGTGAGCTGGTGCATTGTTGTGATGCATGAGCCATGAGTTGTTGGCCAAAAGTTCACATCATTTTCATCTAACTTCTTCATGTAGCTTTTTAGCACTTCCAAATAGTAAACTTCTTTAACTGTCCAGTTGGTACACATTCATAATGAATTTCCCTCTGATACCAAAAAAGGTTATCAACTTCATTTTGACTCTTGATGTGAACTGATGTAACTTTTTGGTTGAGTAGAACTGGCTGACTTGTATTGTACACTTTGATACTTTGTTTCAGGGTCATATTGGTACACCCATTTTTCATCACCATGATAACACAGCCCAAAACATTATCTTGCCTCTCCAAAAGGTCTTGGTAAACTTTGACTCTCCTTTGCTTTTTTTCATTGGTGAGCTCCTTCAGTACCATTTTTACATACATGTTTCTCATGTCGAGATTCTCAGTTAAGATTTTCCCACTGTTTCTCTATCAATGTTTACTTGGTCTGGTATGTTTCTTACAGTTAGCTGAAAGTTTTGACACATAATTTGACAAATTTTTGCAACATTTTAATCAGTTCTGCTCTTACAGGCCACCCTGGCCTCTCTTTATCTGTGGATGTGATGCTATCTCTTCCCTCAAAAAAACTTAATCCATTGATACACTGCCATTTTCTTCATGGGATTTTCTCTATAAACTTGGAATAACATGATTTTATTTCCACTGTTGCCAAGTTTAACAGGAAACTTAATGTTTTTTCACTGCTCTGATTCAAGCTCTGACATTCTCACAAGGGCACATAAAAAGCACACAAGAACAATTGTAAACTACACTCAGCAAGATGCCACAATATGTCAACACAAACACAATTGTGAGACACTGATATACTAAAATTATGAAATATTTACGAGTTGTTTGTTTTGACTCTTGATTTGAACTTATGTAACTTTTTGGTTGAGCACTAGTACCAATGTAAGCAGATCTTGAATATGTAATCAAATAAATATAGTGTAAAATATAATCAAATATGCAATATATAGTCAAATACATATAGTTGAATAAGTGAATGTTGAGTTCTTTGTAAATTCTGGTTATTAGCCTTTTATCAGATGCATAGTTATAAAGATTTTCCCCCATTATGTAGGTTGTCTATTTTCTCTGTTGATTAGTTCCTAGGCTGTGCAGAACTTTTTCATTTAATCAAGTCCTATTCATTTATTTTTGTTGTTGGTGTGATTGCCACTGGTAGATTCTTTGCCTAGGCTGATTTCTAGAAGAAAGTTTCCAATATTTTCTTCTAAAATTATCATTATTTTATGCCTTAAATCTATATCATTTATCCATCTTGAATTAATTTTTGTGACTGGTGAGAGAAATTGATCCTGTTTAATTCTTCTGTGTTTGGCTATCCAATTTTCCTAACACCATTTATTGAATAGAGATTCTTTTCCCTAGTGTATATATTTTTTGTCTGCTTTGCCAAAGATCAGTTGGCTGTCTGAGGATGTTTTTATATGTGAATTTTCTGTTCTGTTCCATTGGTCTGTCTCTATTTTTGTGCTTGATACCATGCTCTTTTGGTTACTATAACCTTATAGTATAATCTGAAGTCTGGTAATGTGAAGCCTCCTGATTTGTTCTTTTTTTATTAAGATTTCCTTGGCTATTCAGGTTTTTTTCTGGCTCCAAATGAAGCACAGAATTATTCTTTCTAGATGTGTGGAATATGATTTTGGCATTGTGATGGGGATTGAACAGCATCTGTAAATTACTCTGACTAAAACCGTCATTTTTTACTGATGATATGATTTTATATCTAGAAAATTCTGAAGACCCCTGGAGTCTATAAACAAATCCAGCAAAGTCTCATGATACAAAATTAATGTACCTGAATCAATTCCATTTCTATATACCAATAATAATCAGGCTGAGAGTCCAATCAAAGACTCAATACCATTCATAATAGTTACGAAGAAAATAATATACCCAGAAGTATGCTTAATCAAAGAATTGAAAGGTCTTTATGAAGAGAACTATGAAACACTAAGAAAAGAAATTGCAGAGTATACAAACAAATGAAAAAACATACCATTAAAGTGTCCATACTACTTCAAGTGATTTACAGATTCAGTGTGATCCCCATAGAAATATGAACATCATATTTTACAGATCTTTGGAGATATTTTAAAGTTGAAAACAAAAATAAAAGCAAGGCTATCATCTGAATGTCCTTCTGTAATAGATCATTGAATACATTACAGTATATTCAATACAGGCTATAGCATGTTGTTTTTTCTTAACTGTTACGTTCATGTTATTGGTATATAGATATACTCATGATATTTTGTGGAATTCCAGGGTGATGTGTGTAGTATATAACTTTGTTATTATCAGGAAAATCAAACTATATACATAGTATATGAAATCTTAGTTAATATTTATTGCTTCACGATGCTGAGCCTCAAGGTAGAGGAGAACAGGGAGGTCATTATGTTTTATAATTTAAAGAAATCTAATAAACTTTTAAAAAGAAAAGTAACAATTGAATTTGCCTCCTTCTGAAGGACTTCTCTTTTAATCTCTTTTAACTATTCCACGTAGTTATTTATAGTGCTATGTATCTACATAGTTCCCCAACTCTACCACATTTTATTTTAGTTGGTTTGCATGATAGACTCTTACTAGATCCTGAAACACTAGAGGGAAGGGAAGATTATATTCATCTTTTCCTATCTTGACTCAGTTATTTATCAACATTTTATTGGATACCTAGTATGTAATAGTCACTGGCCATGCAATGGACAATTTTTCCCTTGTAAAATATGTACTAGAGACTCAATGCTTCTTAATTGCTGATTGAATTCAGATATTTCAGGGAGGAAAAAGAAGGAAGGCATTGAATAAAGACACCAGATTCCTTTCTAATAAATATTTAAAAAAAAAATAAGAGACTAAAATGTGATATCTGTCCACTTATAATCTTGTTTAAAGTGGAATTTGGCTCTGCAATTTGAGTGTGAGAAAGGGATTTGAGAAGTGAAGAATTACATAAAAGTCCAATTTAAATTGTTTTAAAAAGAAGCCATATGTTCTATATCTGATGCTCACTGCTCCCTCCTACATCCTCCAGAGTGTAATTTAAGACCATAAATCACAAACCTAGTAAAAATTAGGACTACCTCCTTTCAGTAGAATTCATGTTTTTGGCAAAGTATGTAAGTCTATCAGTATCCAGGTAGGGGAGGTCTAATCCTTATAAACCAATGTGCAAGCGTCAAGCATAATTCTTGAGATGGAACATTAACTCTTTCAAATTTCACAGGCCAGTTGTCCTAAAGTGATCCAAGTCACATGCACAGCCCCTGTCTGTACCTCCAACCTCAGTTTCATAAATGGCATGCAGTCAGAAGGTGAAAAACCAGCATCACCCACTCTCCACAAATAAATGTTAGCGTATGCGGGTTCCAGACTTTGTGTTTATAGGCCAGTCCCCATTGTTTACCATCTGAATGCCCTTGGGAAAATTAATCTTTTTGTGCCTCAGTTTTCACATCTATAAATTGAGAATAATCCAAGTACACACCTCATAGCATTATGTAATATAAGAGTTAACAGATTACTAGTTGTGAATGTGCTGGCCCATGTCAAGTATTTGTCAGTAACAACTACAATAACAAAAAGATAAAAGATCACAATGTGTGGTCAGATCACGGTGCCTGCTGTAGGTCTTGCTAGTGAATCTCTCAGGAAGGCCGGTGCACAGGAAGGGTTGGGAGAGCATCCGTTTGGACACAACATCTCCTCTGCCCCACTTAGGCTGCACATTTTTGTCTCTCTGCTTATAATCAGGGGTGCCTACAACAGGAACACCAACTAAAAAAACTTCTGAAAATGTTCACAAGAAGAAAATGTAAACGAGTCTACCCCAAGCCAATTTTTTTTTTCATTCTGGGATCTGGGGCTGGGACTTTGTCACAAATTTGAGCAATGGTGTTATAAAACAGACTGACAAGGCTGTGAATTGCAACACTACATCAAGCTGGAGTCCTAAGCTGTTAAATACAATTTTTTTTTTTTTTTTTTGCTTTAGGTTTTTACCCCATATGCTTACCATTTCTGCAGATGTACTTTTATGCATTGAGATGCCTATTTCCCAGGGAAAAAATTACTGGGGTTTCAATTGGTGAGGATTTTACTATCTTAGGGCAAGAGAGTTATAACATTTGGGAATTAGGAGGAAGGGAGCCACAAGGGGAAAATCTTTGTCTCTCTTTGTTCCTTTCCCTTTCGGAACCTGCCTGTAGTGACATTATTTAAGCTTGTTTCAGTTTTTCCATTATGCTGTGAGTCTTCTGAGGTCTAAACTGTCTCCTTTGCCTCTGAACAATCAATGGTAACCATAATAAAGCCAACAGGTAATATTTACTCCATGTCAAATATTATGCTGAGTTTTTAAACCAGTGTTATCTTATTTAATACAGGCAGTAATAATAGTTGTTACTTTTATTCCAGTTTAATAAATGGGGAACCAGAGGTTTAGAAAAGAAAATTAACCAAGAACAGTGGCTCATGGTTGTAACCTCAGGTTTTGGGGAGGTTGAGGCGGGAGAATCATTTGAGGCCAGGAGTGTGAGAGCAGCCTGGTCAAGATAATGAGAACTCACCCCTACCCCAACTCTACAAAAAAATAAATAGCTAGGTATGGTGATGGGCACTTGTAGTTCCAGCTACTCAGGAGGCTGAGGCAGAAGGATCATTGAAGCCTAAAATTTCAAGGCTGCAGTGAGCTTTGATCATGTCATTAGACTCCAACCTGGACAACAGAGTAAGACCCTGTCTCTAAAAAAGAAAGGATGGAAAGAAGGAAGGAAGAAAGGACGGACGGAAGGAAGGAAGGAAAGAAGAAAGGAAGGAAGACTAGCTAAGTAGTTCAATGTCAACCCTATAACTAAGTGGCATGATCAGGTTTAGGATTGAGGTTTGCTCATGTTTTGTGGGTGCTCCATGATTCTCGCATGGGATACAGCTTTACCCTGGGAAGCTAGTATTACCCTCTAAATTGAATGGCTTCTCCTGCAAAGCAACTGGATAGCAAGGGTATCTGAGAGAAGGATATAGTAGAGGCTTAATGGGGTATGCTGTGTTCTTTGCCCTTTAAACGATATAGTCTATGAATGCATTCCTTTATAACATTTCTGTTATTAAAATTTACTAATTCTTATGTTGAAAAATCCATTTCAGAATAATAGGACAACAGGAACCTTGTTGCATCCTAATTGCAAATATTGTGGAGAACACATTTCCAGCCCACATTGTCTGAACTTGCTGAGCACATGATGTTGTTCTGTGGTGGCCAAATGCAGTATCACTGGAGGGCCCTGACTAACTGTCCAAAGGGTTAGTCCTGGATCTGTGCTGTATGTTTCATGGCCTCAAGCAAGGGATTCAACTGCTTTGTTCTTAATTTCCTCATCTGTGAAATGGAGGTAATAATCACTTATAACAGTGAGGAGTATCTGGAAGCATCCTGAGTCATGAGGCACTTCACTCATGTGAGGTCAGCTTCCTTTTCTGTCTAAGGCATTGGGACTGTGTGAATTCATATTCTTATTGAGCCATGGAGAATAGATGAGAGACGTATAAGACAGGTATACAGGGAGACCAAAGAGAAGCGCATATTTCCTGGAAGGACACAAAATGTGGTGGAATCACTCCTTTGAGTCCACACACTACACCTTCTCTGACCTTCTGGGTGAGAACTGGCAGATTGATGGGGGAAATTAGAGGGGCAGAGAATAGGAACCACTTAGGCTGATGTGAGTGAGGCTTAGAGGAGCCAGGGGAGGTTTAGCCCCAGGACAGAAGCAGGTGGATTTCTGAAGGATTCCTCAAAGTACAAAGGAAGATTTCCCTAGGCATAGCTTTTATTGAGTATGATGCATAGTTTAATTAAACTCGAGTTTTACTGTATGTTATGAACTGGAATTTGTAGCTCTCCAAAATTCGTATGTTGAATTCTTAACCCTCCAGGTGTTTGTATTTGTAGATAGAGCCTTTGGGAGGTAATTAGGATCTGATGAGGTCATGAGCATGGAGTGTTCAAGAAGGGATTAGTGCCTTTATAAAAAGAGACACCATAGCACCTCTGTCTCCCTCTCTCTCTCTGATTCCCTCTCTCTCTCGTTATCTGTGTTTTTCTCTTTCTTCTTTTCTGTCTTTCTGCCATGTAAAAACGCAGTAAAAATGTGGCAGTCTACCAGCCAAGAGAAGAGGCTTCACCAGAACCCAACCATGTGGATGACCTGATCGTGGACTTCCAGCCTCTAGAACCATGAAATAAATTTATGTGGTTTAAACCATCCAGTCTCCGGTATTTTGTTATGGCAGACTGAGAGGACAAAGACACTGCCCCAAAAGTCAGATAAATTTTGGAGGATATAATTGGCTGGACCACTTGTTTATTCCTAAATATGGCGGGCATTCAATGGAAGATAATCTCTTATAGGAAAACTTGAAAAATATGAGTTTATCCTGCCCTTAGGATCATCTCTTACATGGAATTGTTGCCACTGTTTAATACCTCTTTGTTCTCTTTATATTGCAAATACAAGTCCTTTTACATGGTTCATTTGTTAAATTTGGGGTTTCAATAAGAAAGAATATTATTAAACATGAAACTTGCTAAGTCTAAATACCTAATGCTTTCTGTACCCCATACACAGAAGGTTTTGCTAACTTCCTGTAAGGAATTAGGTATTGAAAAGATCTTTTTCGTTTTAAGGTAAAAACAGGGCTAAAACTACATCTAACTTGGTTATTGCACCTTTGGAATCAATAATGAAAGAATCACCTTTTACTCTGAAAATTGAGTTTATATCTCAATATAAAACGTGATTGATAATTTAGAGTATTCCAATAACCCCCACTATTAGCCTCAGAATAATTGTAAGTCTTCAAACAACGTGAGAAGATGTTAGCAGGACTGGGGTATGAGAAATCAATGATGGTAATGAAAAAGGCATTTCATTGTCTGAAGATTATAAATTTTCTTTCAGTGCATCTTTCTCCCCAGTGAATTTAAGAAAAAAAAAATAAAGCAACTGAATCTCAGGTTCTCGGGAGTGAGGAGAGAAAAACAAGGCTTCAGCTAAAACATCCAGTGCCTCTACCATGATGAGTTACTTCTGGCAGGTTGACATAACTGATTGATCGTGGCTTCAAAACCACTTCCTTTCTTGCCTGAAAATTTAACCTTCAGATTTTGGTAGCAATGAAGATTGACTTTGTGCTTCTCAGAGTGCAGTCAGAGTAATTCAAAGAGGAGAATTGCAGATCTTACCTTATTGTGCTGGTAAAGAAACTGACTTGGAAACCTGTTTGCAGAGAGCCATTTTAACCATATTATGGTTCAAAATTGGACACTCTTTTTGAGACAGGATGAAATTTGATCCCTTTGTCAATGACAATAGAGCATTCATTGCCCAGGAAATAGAAACTTGAGTGTGGTAGGTGATTCCTCAAAATTTCTCAGCAGCTTTAAAGCAAATAAAATCAACTCCAGGGTAATGTGATTGTGAGGAACCATCTGCTGTGCGGGCCTCTGCCTTCAGCAAAGAGCTGGACTTGACCCTCACAGAAATATGCCTCTTGTGCAATGCTTCAAAGAAGGCTTTCCACATTTTGAGCAGGTCAAGTTCATCCATTATAGAAGGGGTATATCTTGCTGCAATTTAAGCCCAATTTTTCTTTGTGTATCTTTAGTGGGGAAAACAACTTTTCCTGTATTATAAATTCACTTGACCAGGAGGCAATTATGAAAGTAGCTTTTATTGTCTGTTTTTTTTTTTTCCTTTTGCAGGTTGAGTGATTCTAAATTCTGTAAACTTTCTTCTCATGGGCCCTGCTTTCTTTCTCACAATTCATCCTATGATTAGCAGTGGCTTTCCCAGACCTATCTAGAGTTTTGGTTGGACCTAACCAAAGACAGCTGTGACGAGTGTGTCTCAACAGTCAACACAAATGTTGCTTGCCAGGCGGTTCTCTATCTAAGTCAGCAGTTCTTGACCTTTGGGTCATGACCCACAGGAACTGTATTAAATGGCCGTGGCATTAGGAAGGTTGAGTACCACTGATCTAAGTAGACTGCTTAGGCCTGGAGCTCCTTAAATCACTAAAGGTACCTCATTACACCTGTCCTAATATCAGACTCTGCTGAAATGCATAAGGTAACTGGAAGGGGGAATGTTCTCAAAGATCTATGTTACAGATTAAATTTTTACATTAACTGGTTGACAGTATGGTGCCAGAGGAGTCACCCCATAGCAGGCAGGATGTGTATCTTCCTTTCTCGCAATGCACCAATTAGGTGATCTGGGTATGTGTCTGAGCCTTGGTTCTCTTGTCTGCATCAGGAAGACATTAGTGCGATGATATTGACAATCACAGCTCTGAAATTTGGAATTCCATAACTATTAATATGAAGCATTGCTCTAAAAAGTTATAATACAAATTTATATCTCTAAGGCAAAAGGGTTGTTAAGACCACAACAGAAGGCACTTTGTGTTTAGGAGGCTAGGGTGGAGGACAGCTGTGAATATCCTGAGTCCAGAATGAAGACTCTGAATGCCTAAAAACTGAGGAGGTGGGGTGAGAGTGAGTTCTCATTTTGTTTGGGGATCAGCCCGTGTTGAAGATAAAGTCCGGACTTTTCCGTGCTTCCTTACATAAGCCCAGCTGGGCTAAAACAGATCTCAATGATACTGAGGACATGTAGTGTTTACCTAATATATGCCTTTGAGGAAAATTTTATTTGTCCAAAGCAAAATCATCTCCTCCTCTGGAGTTGCCAAGATGATAAATATCCTGACAGAAAGGTTGATGACTCTCTATCAAGCTCTGTAGTAAACCCAAGAGGCAACTAGGATTTATCTTTTCTTTAATTTCAAAATACATAGAGTTCAGCAACCATAGAAGTTTTCATTTTGTCTAGGGCTTTTGTCACTAGACGTCTCAAATGAAACAAACAAAACTGTCCTTGAACCTTTAACCCAATAAGTTTGTATTCCCTTAGCAGTCAAAATCAATATAGCACAGTGGTTAGGAGTGTGGAGTCTGGACTCAGCCAAGTCTATTGGAGTCCTCACTCTCTCATTTAATAAGACTGTGATCTACGGCAAAGCTGTGACTTTCTAGCTTTGTTTTTCCTCATTTGTCAAATGGAGATAATATCTCATGGGATTGTCATATAGATTAAATAATTAAAAGTTCTTCGTCCAATGCTTGGCATATGGTAAGTGTTCAATAAATGACAACCATTGTCATCATCAACTTTACCTTCCAGAAGGATGAAGTGATAACTTTGGGGTCCTGAAGTGTACGAAAATGCCTATGAGAAAAGAGGTAGTCTTACAATAAGTCTCTTATTTCTGGCTGCTGGACGTGGCTCTTGAAAATAAGCTGAAATGTGTTAATTATAAATCTCACAGAAATAGACAGAGAACTGCTTCTGGCTAGATTCCCAACCCAGGCCAGTGTGTGATATTAAAGTTTCCCTACAGTCATATCAAAACATTATTACTCTATATTGCTTCGAAAACAAAAGCTGAGACCTGTGTCCTCGAAGTACTTCTAGGCCATGTTGATGGGTCCAGCCAATTTCATTTTCTGATGCAATCATTGTGGTAACCATGTAAGATAAAGGGCTGAGAATACATAGATTGACGGCCAGTTGGCCAGTGTAGCAATGACCTAGATTATTCCAGTTTTTATAAACATTAATAAAAAAAAAAAACTAGTTTCACTGTGAATATGAGTTCAGTTCTCTATAATGTCATTATAAAGATCTATAGAAAATGGAAATAATATTACATCTGATGGTAACACATCAAAAAAAAATTACAGTGCTTTATATGGGTGGAGTTAGTGATAAATTGAAATATTGTATTGTTGAGTGAAAGATGAATATATAGAAGTGGAACATGGGCTTTTCATCCTTACTGCAATTTTTCTCTCTGTTTAAAATTCATATTTATATTTTTAATTTTTTTAAATTTTGTGTACTTAAACAAGTTCTAGCTGCAAAAATGACATCTGTGTTTGCACAAGACAGTAGACTTCATTTGAATTTATTAATATAAAGTATTTTACACCTAGAAAAGATTCAAATAACCAATGTAGTAAGCAGATGGGAAAATGTAATAAATAATCTGTCTTTCAATGACATTTATATCTTTTTCTCATTCAGCAATGGCAGAATAAATAGGCAAATGGACTTTTTTATAGTTATAGTCTAGGAAGTGACTTTGAAGCTGCTTTTATTGGAAGCTCTTTTTAAATGTATTAGATAGAATATTATCTAATCAAGTGATGTACATTTTATGAAGTAAAAGTTTTAAGCCATTTTAGAAAAAAAAAAAAGAGACCCAATTTATAAGGGTGTTCAAATGTGAATAAAAGCCAAAAGTGGTTTTTTTCTTTTGAAGTAGAGAACATTTTCGTAAAACAACTTCAACCTAAGGCATTAAAATCTAAATTTTGCTTCCAAATCTGTTTGTTCTAACACATAAAGCCAAAGATCTAAGACCTAAAACATTCAACAAGCGAAAAGTTTTCAGCTTGAAGGAGGGAAAAATGAAGGAAAAATTTCGTTACAATTCTTTAATTTTAGAAAGTTTTAGAACTAGTTTTGACTAAGAGAATGGAGACAAATTTGTTCTCTTCATTTACTTCAAAAATTATTTAGAAATTTAAGAATAGGAAGTGTCTGGGGGGCGCCTGTGGCTCAAAGGAGTAGGGTGCCGGCCTCATATCCTGGAGGTGACAGGTTCAAACCCAGCCCCGGCCAAAAACTGCAAAAAAAAAAAAAAAATAGGAAGTGTCCATAAAAATTACCATAGTCAGGCTTTCAGTTGGATAGAAGGCACCATCTACTGTTGGTGACAGATTTTTTTTTTTTTTTTTTTTTTTTGGAGACACAGTTTCACTTTGTTGCCCTAGGTAGAATGCTGTGGCGTCACAGCTCACAGCACCTTCAAACTCTTGGGCTTACGTAATTCTCTTCCCTTAGCCTTCCAAGTAGCTGGGACTACAGGAACCCACCACAATGCCTGGCTATTTTTAGAAACAGGGATCTCACTCTGGCTCAGGCTGGTCTCGAACCTGTGAGCTCAGGCAATCTACCTCCTACAGCCTCCCAGAGTGCTTGTTCGTGAGAGGTTTTAGCATGGGTTAGAGAGTCTACAGGAATTTGGAATGCTTTTGTGAGGTCTTTAAACTATGACAGATTCTTTTCTCAAGTTGGCATGAGTTGCTCAGGTGAGAAGTCTCCTCAAATCCATTCCTCCCCTCTTCAAACTCTTCTAGCTCAGTTTGCTAGAAGTCTGTTACTTTCTCTAGAAACTGGGTTTTTAGCTTAGGGGAGAATTAATTGGAAAGGAATTCTTCCTAATTTTTATGTCTACTGTGGTCAGAGCAAAAGTTGACTATCCTATCTATATCTTCCAAATCCCTTGAATTCTTTCACATTCAAAAGAAACATTGAGACATGAGTGCCTTTCTGGACACTACTCAGAGTACATTTTGTGGGGGGGTGTCTTATAATAACAATTTTCTCATTGCTCGTGGCTTTTTCCCCCCATAGTCTATACTTAAACCGAATTGAAAAGTCATCAGCTAGGGATTAAGGAACAGCGTGCAGACTTAATCCCTCAACAAAACAAGGTGACAATCTACATCTATATACCACTCTTCTTCCATTTAGCTGCCCATATAAAACAATTTTGTATAATTTTTCAAAATGCTACTTCATTCAAAATAGGAGCTAGCATCAGTTCAAATGCAAGCTTCCTTGTGTGAAGGACATAGGCAGCCATGCAATGTCTAACTCAAATCCCTAATGTTTATCTGTTCTGATCGCAGATATTCTCAGGGACAACTGTCCTTCTGTACAGACATTACAAATCTTTCCTTTAGGGATATTTTTTCTAATAGAGATTGGAAAGGAGGCAACATGGATGATAGAACAGGAACTGAACTCTTTTTCACCAGTAAGTTATAAGTAGGTAAAATTGACTTTTAGAATTGTGACCCAGGAAAATGGGGTAAAGTCACAGAAGCAGGACTCAAGGTCTAGTGAGAACCACTCTAGAAGTTATAAAATCCCCAAATGAGCGCTCATTGAAAAGAGACAAAAGGCTCTTTATTAGGCATGCTATCTGCAACCAGATCAAACACACTTACAAACATTTTCTAAAACTCATGGAGGGGATAAGAGCTTTGGAGTTTGAGATAAGACTTTGCCATTTACTTAGCAAGTTATTTAATCTCTCTGAATTCCTTGGGTAAAATGAAGATCATAATAGCTTCTATCCATAGGGTTGATGGGAGAATTAAATGCCGTAACGTGTATATACACTCAAATGTGTTGTCCTGAACATGGTAAGAGCTTAATAGATTTTAGCCATTATTACACTGAAAAGTATTTAGTGAAGAAGTAATTGTAGATATAAACTAAAAGCAGAATGTCTATAATGGTTCATCTAATACACATAAAACGGCAGGATGGTCTCTATAAAGTGTGTCGCCTTTATAGCTTCATTTTAATAAAGGTAAAATAGTTATAAGATAAATATTTATGAATTGCTTAAAGGTAAGTTTCTATAAGATCACTCCTGACATTTCCTCTTGTACTATATTTAGGGAAATAAAACTTTGACACCTAAAAAACACAGGGGTTAGGGATCCCAATTCCCACACTGTTGAAAACTCATGTATAACTTCTCTTTTAAAAAAATTCAGAATATTACTGAGGTACACACATTTTAGTTACATAATTTGCTTTAGTGCATTTTAAGTCAAACTTATAAGCGTGTATTTCACCCAGAATTTGTGCATTGTACCAGTTAGGTGTGAATTAACCCAACACCTCCTCTTGGCTGCCACCTACATGAGTCCTATTAAGTTTTACTTCTATATAGGCACATAAATATTGATCAACTACTTCCAATTAAGTATTGAGGTCATGTTGTAACCTTTGACTTCTCCAAAACTTAACTCCTAATTTCCCTCTATTGATTGGAAGCCCTACCAATAACAAAGTCTGTTAAGACATATTTTGTATGTTATATATACTATAGACTGCATTTTTATAATAAAGTAAACTAAAGAAAATAAAATGTTAGGTTAGGCACAATGGCTCATGCCTATAATCCTAGTACTCTGGGAGGCCAAGATGAGAGGATCCCTAGAGCTTAGGAGTTCGAGACCAGCCTTAGCAAGAGTGAAGCTCTTAGGCAAGGCAATGATCTTATGTGTGTATGTGTTGTGGGGCTCGGGAGCTGTGTGGTAGAAAGGATGGACTGTCAGAGGAAGCCATCTTGCTTTCTAAAAGGGCCTCCATCCCCCATGTCAAATAGCTTGTCAAAAGTAGTATTATTCCAGTGTGACACCACTTCTCTAAACTAAGCATCTAAAAATGAGAAAACTGAGTTTGGTTCAGCCTTACATACCACCAGCAAAATCACCAACATCCTATAACATTCATCCGATAACACTCCACTGTAAGAGAAGTTGGAAAAAATAGAAAGTTAATCATTTTTTAAAATGTACTTTAATCCATTTTCAGCAATATAGAAGGCACTTAGCTAACATTAACCTGGAAATTCCCTGTGATTCCAGGTTGAAAAATTATGTGTTGAACTTGGGTGGCCAACTGGTGGATTAGAAGCAGTCAGCACAGTCTGCTCCCATGGAGAAAATTGAAACAAGTAAGGAAGTGTTCAGTTTTGGGTGGATCACAGCTTTTAGCAGTGATCTTGGGACCAGCCTTCCCCTCCTCACAAACATGCTCCAGCACCTTCATGGTCTGTGACAACCACAGAGAGATGCAGGACAGAAGTAGTATTATCAGCCAGCAGTGCATCTACCTGACTCCTGCCTGAACGGTCCATGGGAGCAGAACTCAAGGGTGTTATCCAGGGGACTGAAAAAAACTAGAGATTATCAAACATAGTCCACCACTACTGGCACCTGAACACCTTCCAAGGGGTCTGAGTTCCAAGTGACCCAAATTGTCAGCAATACTGCAGTGGGTACCTACCAGCACAAGCCAAAAGGTAGTGTATCACCCCCACCACACATACACACAGAGGTCAGCAGAATTCCCTGTAGAGAAGAACTGCAAAGTTATCAGTTTTGAGCTGAGAAAAGAGACTCCAGATGAGAAGGAATCAACATAATAAAACTATCAATATGAAAAAAAGAAGCACGCTATTTTAACAGGTCTAAAGGATTGAACTAACTCTTCAGTGATAGACTTCTACCAAAAGGAAACTTCTGAAATGTCAGATATGGAATTCCAAATATGGATTGTATGTAAGCTTAATGGGATCAATATGAAAGTCAGAAACACAAAGAGATGTATGAACAAAAAATAGTTCAAGACATAAAGAAAGAATTCACTAAAGAGATAGTTTTTATGAAAAAAAAATAACAGAGCTCCTTAAAATGAAAGGAATTTCAAAATATAGTGGAAATTTTCAACAACAGATTAGATTAAAAAAAAGAATTTTAGAGCTTGAACATAAGGCTTTTAAATTAACTCAGTCAAAAATAAAGAAAAGAGAACTAAGAGTAATCAAGAAACTCTCTGAGAAATTTGGAGTTATGTGAAATGTATAAACATAAGAACTGTAGGTATTTCTGAGGCAGAAGAAGAAAAAGCAAAAAGTATAAAGAGTGTATTTGAGATATAATAAAAGAAGATTTCCCTGATCTTGTTAGAAACTCAGGCATTCAGATATAAGAAGGTCAATGGACTAGTGGAAGATTTATTAAAAATAGAGTATGACCAACACACATAGTCATCAGTCTAGCCAAAGTCTAAGTGAAGGAGAAACTTTGTAAGCTATAAGATAAAAGTGTTAAGTGGCTTATAATGGAAACCTATCAGACTAATAGAAGACTTCTCAGCAGAAATCTTAGCAACCAGAAGTGACTGGGATCTCATTTTTAGAATTTGTAAACAAGAATAAATGTCAGCCAAGAATTTTGTATCCAGCAAAACTAAACTTCACAAATGAAGGAGAAGTAAAGTCTTTTCCAGACAAGTAACCTCTAATGGTATCTGTCACCACTAGACCTCCCCCACAGGAAATGCTCAACAGAACTCTAAACACTGAAGACAACAGTCAATGTGCACCAGTGTAAAAACACTCAAAAGTAAAAACTCTCAGGTCCTATAAAACAGTAGCACAAAGGAAATACAAAGCAAAGAGGTAAAATCAACATAATTACTGGAATAGTACCTCATTTATCACTATTAAAATTGAATATAAATGTTCTAAATGTTCAACTTCTAAAATATAAATTGATGAAATGTATAATAAAACACAACCCAAATATCTGCTGTCTCCAATATACCCATTTAACTCATAAAGAGTCCCATAGATGCAAGGTAAAGGGGGGAAATAAAATATTCAATGCTGGTTCAGCACCAGTAACTAAATGGTTAGGGCTCTGGCCACATACACTGAGGCAGGCGGATTCAAACCCAGCCTGGGCCCACTAAAACAACAATGACAACTGCAACAAAAAATAGCCAGGCATTGTGATGGACACCTATAGTCTCAGCTACTTGGGAGGCTGAGGCAAGAGAATTACATAAGCTCAAGAGTTAGAGCTTGCTCTGGGCTGTGATGCCATGGCTCTCTATTGAGGGCAACATAGTGAGACTCTGTTTCAAAAAAATATATATTCAATGCTAATAGAAACCAAAAGCAAGGAGGAGTATTGATTCTAATATCAGATAAAATAGACTTTAAATCAACAACTGGAAAAAGACAAAGATGATCATAATAGTAGACAGATTAATTCACTAAGAAAATATAACAATTTTAAACATCAGAGCTCTGATTTGAACTTTAGCGAACAAATGCCAACAATGCAACCCAATCATTGTACCCTTACATTAATCTGAAATTTAAAAAATATTACCAAAATAATGACAGCAATTATCTAATCCTTATATCATTTACAATTTGCCAGTCTTTTTTTTCTATTCCTACATAAATCAATTCATTTAATCATTTAATCCCCCCCCTTTTTTTTTTTTGGAGAAAGAGGCGCTCTCTGTCATCCTGGGGAGAGGGCTGTGGCCTTATAGTTCAAAGCAACCTCCAACTCCTGGGGGCAATCCTCCTGCCTCAGCCTCCTGAGTAGCTGGGACTACAGGCACCTGCCATGGCTCATTTTTCTATTTTTAATAGAGACAGAGTCTCACTCTTGATCAGTCTGGTCTTGAACTCTTATTTTTTTTTTTGAAAAAAAAAAGAAAGAGAATAAGTTAAAAAATATGGTTCTGGGCTCAGCACCGATATCACAGTGGTTATGGCACCAGCCACATACACTGAGGGTGCTGGGTTCGAACATGGCGCAGACCAGCTAACAATGACAACTGCAATAAAAAACAGCCAGGCATTGTGGTGGGCACCTATAGTCCCCGCTACTTGGGAGGCTGAGCCAAGAGAATCGCTTGAATCCAAGAGTTTGAGGTTGCTGTGAGCTGTGATGCTACAGCACTCTACCAAAGGTGATATAGTGAGACTCTGTCTTAAAAAAAAAAAAACAAAAAAAAAACAAAGAAGAAGAAGAATGGGCAGTGCCTGTGACTCAAAGGGTTAGGGCACCAGCCCATATGCCAGATGTGGTGGGTTCAAACCCAGCCCTGGCCAAAAATAAAAATAAAAAATAAAAAGGGAAAAAAAGAAACAGATGCCTGGGAAATGCAGGAGCAATTAAAAAAAAAAAATATATATATATGTTTATATATGGTTCTGCCATTTAATACTCCTCAACATGTTCCTAACACATTGAACAATTACTCTTAATTTTTCCAAACTTGATGTAATGTTGAGGACTAGAGGTTTGGGCAGCATGCTTGATAGGATCAAATAACCCAAAGCATAATTAAATGAATCAACAATGATAACTAAATAATATCTCACAACATCTATATAAATTCCATAGGTTTTCCTTTCAGCACTATACTGCTCTCCAAATAGTGGAGAGCACTATGGATTGTTCACTGGCATCATCACATTCTCTTGCATCTCACAGACCTCCATAAAGGTGCCACCATTCTTTGTGTTCAGTATGACATCATCTCACAACATTACGTTACACCTTTTATGTCAGAAAGTTCCACCTCACTCCGCATCATATCACACATCCTATCTAATTCATCCTTTTATGAAATACATGTCCTTGACCCCTTCAGTGTTGACAAATACAAGTTCTACATTTGACTTACAAGTTCTACATGTTGACCTTCTACCCTGGTAGCCCACCAAAGTGCTATAGCAAACTAGCTAAAAGCTGTTGACTACCAGCATAGAATGTCACTCATGGCATGGCATCTGAGCCCTCTGCAGCTGGGCCACCACCTTGATCTTTAGCCTCTTTCACTGCTCTTCTGTCCTCATATGAAACTCTAGGCACATGGAGATGCCTGCTTTTGTTTTACACTCAATCATTATGCCTTCAAAATGTAGCTCACGTCATTCCTCTGCCAAGAATAAAACCCTCTGCCCTATATCTACCTGTATAATTATATTTTCTATACATTTCAAATGCAACTCAAAAGTTTTCCCCTCCAGGTAGACTCTTGTGGATCATATCTCTACTTTTCATCGACACTACTTGTAGTGGATTGAAAGGAAACCTGTGGAATAAGGTTATCCTAGTACCTGTGAGTGTTATCTTCATTGGACAAGAGTTTTTGCGATATAGGTAGATATAGGTAAATTATAGATCTTGAGACAAGATCATCCTGGATTATCTGGGTGGGCACCAAATCCAATGTCAACTGTCCTTATGAGAGACATAAAGAGGAGAAAAAGATGAGAAGAAGAAAAGGCCTGTGAAGACGGAGGCAGAGATTGGAGTGATTTTGCCATAAGCCAAGAAGCACCAGGAGCTCCCAGAAGCTGGAAGAGGCAGGATAGTATTCTCTAGAGACTTTGGAAAAACTCATCTACTAACATGTAGACTTTAGACTTCTAACATCAAGAACTGGGGAGAATTTGTTTGTTTAAGATGCAAATTTATAGCAAGACAGCCCTAGGAAAGCAGGCTTTTAAAATTACATGAAAAACATTGTTTTACAATCCATTGATATGTTCATGGATATCTACCATTCAGGCTGCTATAATAATAACATACAATAAGCTGGTGGCTTAGAAACAACAGAAATTTATTTTTCATAGTTCTGGAGGTTGAGAAGTCCAGGAGAGTGAGGAATGGACAGATTCAGTGCCTGGTAAGGGCTTCTGGTTGGAAGATGGTGTGTTGTGCAAGGCAGTTCTCTGGATTCTCTTTTCTAAGAGCACTAATCTCATTCCTTCAGGCCATACCACCTTCCAAAGGGCTCCAACTATTAGTAGAGATTGAGTATCCCTAAACTGAACACCCACAATATTACATGCTCTAAAACCCAAACTTTTTGAGAGCTGACATGATGCTCAAAGGAACTGTTCATTGGAACCTTTTGGATTTCAGATTTCTAGATTAGGGATGCTTAATTTGTAAACATAAAGTGTGTATACCAAAATGAAGAGAAATAACAAAAAAATCAGATATCTGAAACACTTCAGGTCCCGGGCATTTCAGATAAAGAATATTCACTGAGTACCATCACCTTGGTAGTTAGTATCTCAACATATGCATTTTGGAAAAACACGAGCATTCAGCCCATTGTGGTGTCTATCCCATGTAGTAGGGTGAATTTCCTCAAGGAGATGTGTCTTGGTCACATTTGACATCCTGCACCTAGGTTAGCATATTGCATATAGTTTATGTTTGTAAAGCGAAAAAATGAATAAATCAGAACTAAACAGTTCAATGTCCTGAGTGCAAAGTGTTAAAAAATAAAGATTATTTGGATTTCTGAAAGGTACTTGTTTATAAACGTTGGGTTGGGTGCCCCCTCCCCCTGTGTCAGTGTCATCCTAAACACTCTGGCTCTTGCTGAGTTTTATTTAGCATCATATCAAATCAGAGGAAATTAGATGTTCATGCCTTTCCTTGCTTCCTGGGGTTTAACCTTCCTTTTGCAGACAGTCCTTCCTGGCAGTGCCTGTATGCACCCTAAATGTGCTGTATTCAGCACTGTGGGAGACCATGGTCTAGACAGCTATTCTGGGCTTCTGGGCTTCTCCTTCCCCCTTTCCCTTCTTTGTCTTTTCTTTTTTTAAGTGGAATGCTAATGTCCATCTCTGGCCCTAGTTCAATGTGGGGATGAATGTATACTCACTCTAATGTGTTTTTCCAGTTGTCTGACATTTTCACTGTATGACGAAAAGGACCTTGAACCCACACCCTGAGAGCCCAGCCATGAGGTTTTATAATTAGGTTCCTCACCTGTTGACTCAAATTAACTCAGACTGACTCAACAACTGTGGTGTTTGCTTAGATTTGATGCTTTCTAGATCCTCAAATGAAAACCCATTCAAAAAGCCAGATGCGAAGATGAGGGTACAGCAAAACACAGTTCATATGTGAAGAAAGGTGTTGATTGTTTATGAGGAAAGCATCTTACAGGCGGGGCAGGTGAGGGGGAGAAGGTGCAATGTCCTCCCCCAGCTCTGCCTGTGATTCGCCAGTTTCACTGTGGGCTGTGCTTAGACCACCTCTCTGTTTTCTAGGTGGTCTATGAAACCATTTGGTGGCTTATTTATTGAGCACTTACTAGAAGAACAAGCACTAGATTAAGTCCTGAGATCACAGAAATGAGCAGAGAAACAATTCCTGTAGCATTTACTTCTAGTGGGAAGAACAGTGAAGAAATACAATGATGACCAAGGTGGCTATGAAGCTCCACCCTCTTCCAGTGAAGCTTTACCGCTCAGATAAGATAATGTGCGTGAATGTGCTTTATAAATTGTGAAAATATAAAAAATAAAATTACTGACGATTCTCTATTCCTCTATGGGTAGATGACTCAGATTCTTTGTTGATACTTTTGAAATGAATTCATCAAAATAATATAAATACACACATATATGTATGCCATCATTGTATCTGGCTTTTCAAATGGATGTAAATGAGGTTATGGAAAGCATCAAATCTAAGCAAATACCACTGAAAATGAGGTTACAGAAGGTATTAAATCTAAGCGATGTTGGCAAGTCAGTCTGAGCTAATTTGAGTCAACAGGTGAGAAAGCTAATTATAAAACCTCCTGGCTGGGCTCTCAGGGTTTGGGTTCAAGACCCCTCTCATCATGCAGCGAAAATGTCGCATAAATGGAAAAACACATTAGGGTGAGTATACATCCATCTGCACAATGAACGATAATTTATAAGAGGACAGAAGGAGAGAAGCCCAAACAAAACATTTCTTTTTCCTCGTAACAATATTACTCTGGACGTGCAGCTTCTAATGGGATATGTTTGGTATCTTTAGTTTCTGTGATTGAGTCCCTGAAAAGGGCTGGTACTATCATGTCCTGTTCTGACCCTGCCTGGCTTAGTGAGAGCATGACACAATTTGAAAGACAGAATTGTAAGTTTTTCACAAGGAAGTTTTTGATGTGCATTGCCTAATTATGCTAAACTTAGCTAAAAATTAGTAGTCATTAGGGCGGTGCCTGTGGCTCAAAGGAGTAGAGCACTGGCCCCATATGCAGGAAGTGGTGGGTTCAAACTCAGCCCCAGCCAAAAACTGCAAAAAAAAAAAATTAGTAGTCATTAATTTCTGAGAGATTCCCTTTTATTGATGGTAAGGCAATGGGTATAAAAGGTATAGGTTAAATTCTCCCATATGCAACATTAAAGAGAAATAATTTGGGCTGATGATTAATTTGGGA
>CAUYQV010052771.1:0-19934 GCA_963574575.1 Galagoides demidoff
TTGAGCCCAGGAGTTGGAGGTTGCTGTGAGCAGTGAAGCCATGGCACTCTAACCAGGGGGACAGCTTGAGGCTCTGTCTCAAAAAAAAAGTACTACCATGCTATTCACACCTTTATGTATGTTTATTTTTTTCATTTACCATTATATCCTAGTGATCTCTTCATAGCTCTATCTATAGATTTTCATAATTCTTTATGATTTGCTTAGTGTATACCTTACAGAAGCAGTAAGGCAGCACTCAGCTTCAGTGTGCAGAAGCAGAGTTTAGACAAACATAAGCCATACCTTGTGTCCTGGAGGGCTTCACCCTATCTGTAAAATCATGAACAAACTTGCTTTCCCATCAGGGTGGTGGGATTATGGTCTGATCAGAAGCATGTTAAGCATGTCCAGCTCTTGTATTATTTGGAAAGACTCCAGAAACTGTAATGCGGGTCCTCTCTAAATTTGAACTCAACATATATCACTGAGACATTCTTATCCTCCTTCCAGGCATGTATGCTGTCATAGGAGCCTACTGAGGCTACACAAATGCATGCATGCACACATCTTAGAGCCTCCATGACAGCAGCAGCACTTGGAAAACTTGCAGTTTCACGTGCCCATTACTCATTGATTCTTGTTTTGTTTTGGTGTTTGAGACAGGTTCTGACTCTCTATTGCTCTGCCTAGAGTGCAGTAGTGTGATTATAGCTCACTTCAACTTCAAACGCCTGGGCTCAAGCAATTATTTTTTCCTCAGCCTCCCTGGTAGCTGAGACTATAGGTGTGTACCGCTACACCTGGCTAATTTTTCTATTTTGTGTTGAGACAGGATCTCGCTCTTGCTCAGGCTGGTCTCAAACTTCTGAGCTCAAGCAATATGCCCACCTCAGCCTCCCAGAGTGCTAGAATTACAGGTATGAGCCACCATGTCCAGCTAGGAAAACACAGTACTTTTAAATCATATATCTAGTATAAGGATACATAAAAGGATTCCTACAGCTGAAGAACAGTAACAACAACAAAACTAACAAATTCAAAAATGAGCAAAGGGTTGAATGAACATTTCTTTGGAGAATTTATACTAATGGTGAATAAGCATGTGAAAGAGCTGAATATTACTAGTCAGTAGAGATGTCTGAATTGCAATCACCAAACTAAATTACTTCTCACCCATTGATGGTATGGCTACTATTACAAAAAAAGAAGACGACGAAGACGACAAAGAAAAGAAAAGAAAAAGTGTTGACAAAGTTGGGGAAATTTGGAACCCTTATGCAATGTGAAATAGTATAGCTGCTGTGGAGAATAGTATGGCAGTTCCTTAAAAATTAAACATAGAATTAGTATATGATCCATCAATTATACTTCTAGCTATATATCCTAAAGAACTAAAAACAGAGACTCAAACAGATACTTGTACACCAATGTTTATGACAGCATTATTCACAACAGTCAAAAGATGGAAGCAACATGAGTATCCATCAACAGATAAATGGATTTTTTTAATCAGAATATATATATACATGGAATATTATTTGTCCCTAAATAGGAATCAAATTCTGATACATGCTACAACACAGATAAAGCTTGAAAAGACATTATGTTCAAAATAAAAAAATATATAAAACATTAAACTATGTGAAATAAGCCAGAGACAAAAGGACAAATATTGTATGATTTCCAGACAACAAAGTGAAGGTCTTCAGGACACACACAGTTGAGATAATGTCCCTAAATAAACTACCCTTGTTAACATAGTAAAAATCACACCCATCAGCACAGCAGTTTACAAATACCATTGTAACCCCTGGATATTGCCTTACAAATCTAAAACAAATCTCATAGATGTGAGATCTAGAAATAAGAGTGAGCTGGGCTAAGGCGCCTGTGGCTCAATCGGCTAAGGCACCTGTGGCTCAATCAGCTAAGGCGCCAGCCACGTACACCTAAGGTGGCGAGTTCCAATCCCCAGCCTGGGCCCGCCAAACAACAATGATGGCTGCAACCAAAAAATGGCCGGGCATTGTGGCGGGCGCCTGTGGTTCCAGCTACTTGGGAGGCGGAGGCAGGAGACTCGCTTGAGCCCAGGAGTTGGAGGTTGCTATGAGCTGTTATGTCATGGCACTCTACCCAGGGGGATAGCTTGAGGCTCCGTCTCAAAAAAAAAAAAAAAAAAGAGTGAGCTGGCATGGTTATGGAGAGAAGGGAACATTTATACATTGCTGGTGGGACTGTAAACTAATACAACCCTTTTGGAAGGAAGTATGGAGAATCCTCAAAGAACTCAAACTAGACCTTTCATTTCATCCTGCAATTCTATTATTGGGCATCTACCCAGAAGAAAATAAAATCCTTTTATCATAAGGACATTTATACTAGACTATTTGTTGCAGCTCAATTTACAATTGCCAAATTGTGGAAACAACCTAAATGCCCACCAATCCAGGAATGGATTAACAAGCCGTGGTATATGTATACAATGGAATACTATACAGCCACCCAAAAGGATGGTGACTATACATTTTTTTTAGACAGTCTCAAGCTGTCACCCTGGGTCGAGTGCCATGACATCACAGCTCACAGCAACCTCAAACTCTTGGGCTTAAGCAATTCTCTTGCCTTAGCCTCCCAAGTAGCTAGGACTACAAGTGCCCACCACAATGCCCGGCTATTTGTTTTGTTGCAATTGTCATTGTTGTTTTAGTTGGCCCAGGCTGGGTTCGAACCCGCCAGCTTTGGTATATGTGGCTGGCACCCTACCCACTGAGTTATAGGCACCACCAGTTATATATCTTTTATATTAACTTGGATGCAGTTGAAATACATTCTTCTTAGTAAAGCATCATAAGAATGGAGAAGCAAGAATCCAATGTACTCAATTCTGATGCTGAGGACAATTGATGCAAGTACATGGTGGGGGAAGGAGAATGGGGGAGGGGAGAGAGGGAAGAAGGGAGAGGGCTGGGGGATTATGGTGTGTGACACATCTTTTGGGGGCAAGACACTATAGAGGGACTTCACCAAGCAAATGCAAGCAATGTTACCTGACTTATTGTACCCTCAATGATTCCCCAATAATAAAAAAAAATAGAAATTAAAGTGAGGAATGTAAGAGAAGAAATAGCCTCAATGCCCCTACCCTCCCTAGCTGTAAAAGTTGCTTAATGATCAAAGGAATTATGGATCAATCACATAATCCAGTCCTCCTGTTTCTGACACTATGAAGGCCATCATAACCCTGGGCTGAAGAAAAAGCACCATATGTACAACTTGGGAAAGTAACACTGAGTCCTTCAGCTAGAGATTAGAGAGCTGGATGATAGATAGCTAAAGACAGTAACTTTAGGAGATAAGAACTCTGGGAAGTTATCTCAAAGTAAGGCAGCCTTTGAGAAAAACTCCCTGTCTTCCCAGGATTCTGAATCTTGGTAATAAAAGACAACTTTAACCCACATGAAAGTTTGGCTCTTGCTTCTGGTTCTGGTGCCCCATTACAATATGAGGTACTTATAATAGTCAAATTTAGAGACAGAAAGTAGAATAGTGGTTTCTGGGATCCCAGTGGAGAATAGGTAATTATTGTTTAATGGTTATATTGTTTCTGTTAGGGATGATGGAAAGTTCTAATGAAAACAGTGATTAAAGGTGATTTGTTACCTTTCAGGTTAGTAAAATTCATATTATTTCTAATGTGTAGAAAAAGAGATACGTTTATACAGTGTTGTTAGGAATATAAATTAGTAATAGTATTTTGGAATTTGTGGTTAATATAAGTTATTACAGAATTCCTGGTTTTAAAAGAATACTTTCAAGAATGTATAAAAAATGCTATGCTTAAAAATATTTTCACATACTATCTATGAGCACGACCTTAAATATATTACTGTCTGTAATAGAAACTATAGCAAGAGAACTACATTTTCACCATGAGGGTACTGGGGAAATAAAAACTAGGACATCACATTATAAAACACCTGGTCCACATAAAAAATTAAAGTTTGTTATAATTTAAAATGTTATATAGAATATGTTTATATGAAAATATGGCCATAGTAAGTGTAAAATCTGGTAGCAAAAATCAAAGTAGCATATATCCATATTTGCTAACACAGGTCTCCAGCTATTTACCCATAATTCCCAACACATAAAAATATACAAACAATTTTTTGTTCCTCTCACACAGTTTTCTGTAACATAGAAGGAGGCTTAAGATTCTATCTGGATACCTTCAGTATCCCTGTCCCCTAGAAATGTCCTTTTTTCCCTCCAGGATTCAGGAAAGCTCTTTCGGGTAGGTTTGGGCCATAGCCCCTTCCCCCACACCAGGGGTCCTCAAACTTTCTTAACAGGGGGCCAGTTCACTGTCCTTCAAATGGTTGGAGGGCTAGACTGAGGGCCCCGGGACGAGTCGGCTGCTAAGCAGGACAGGCAGCGGCGGCAAAACACCCAGCGGGCGAGATAAATGTCCTAGGTGGGCCGTATGTGACCCACGGGATGAGCAGTAGTTTGAGGACGCCTGCCCCACACCCTTCTGTTCAACAATATTCGACATGCACTTCAGGCTTCTGTCACAAGGGGGCACCGGTGAACTACCATTATCAAATTCTCTGCAAAGATAAGGTCTACAAGGAACAAAAATAATGTCTGAAAAACATGACAGGAATAAAGAAAGACTGCAAAAATCATATACTCTGGGACATCCATACAATGAAACACCAGGTAGCAGTAGCAGGACTGTAGGAAGGTGACAGAGAGAATGGGGGGCGTTAGAGCAGGGTCTGGGTAGTGTTAGGGTAAGAGCTAGTGCACTGCAGGTTTGAGAAAGATTTCTCCAAAGATTAGGATATAAAAGCCTAAAAGTTATCTTATATCCTTAGAAAGAGAAAAGGAGAGAGTGAAAGAGAGTGGGAGAAAGAGAGGAAGAAAGAGAGCAGGGAGATGATGCCGTGGCATCGTAAGGAAGGAAAAGTGAAAACCAGCCCAGAGGCCAAGAGGCTTGCAGTTTTTAAGGGGGTTATAAACTGACAGGTACAGCTAAGAAACAGCTGCATCCACTCCTTTCTTCTTTGGAGCAGGTATATAACAAAACACTGAAGCTAGGCCACATGTCCAAATATAAGAGGTGACTCCCCCGCCTTTAATTAAAGATAGGATTATCCGATTATCACAGGAGCTATAACTCTGCTTTTGAGATATGAAACCTGTGGCTCCTTCCCTAGCTGTTTACTCAAGATCACTTTAAAAGCAGATTCTCAAAAACAATTTTGAAAGAGAAAGATTTACATCTCCTTTCTGTCTGTTCAGCCCTTTTCACAAATTGTGCAAAACAGAACTCTCGCAGGGCAGGATGTCTATTAGCAAGAGAATTTATAGGATTGATCTTTTTTTCTTTTTTGAGACAGAGTCTCACTTTGTCACCCTCAGTAGAGTGCTGTGGCATCCCAGCTCATAGCAACCTCAAACTCTTGGGCTTAAGCAATTCTCTTGCCTCAGCCTCCCCAAGTAGCTGGGACTACAGACACCTGCCACAACACCTGGCTATTTTCAGAAACAAGATCTCACTCTGGCTCAGGCTGGTCTCGAACTGGTGAGCTCAGGCAATCCACTCTCCTCGGCCTCCCAGAGTGCTAGGATTACAGGTGTGAGCCACCGTGCCCGGCATATAGGATTGATCTTTAAGTGTTAATAGGAAATTGCAGGATTTGGCATTTTCCTATTATTTTTGCAATTTTTGCAAGGCTTCCCCCTTTCAAGCAGCTGTGCCCATGCTGTCCTGGGGAGGGGATGACTGAGAGCCAGTTAGAGAAGGTCTGGGAAGCCTATACAGGGGTGGGGCAATGGAGGATGAGTGCCCTGCTCTCTGAAAGGAAGCCCTCTACAGTGTGGACACTTCAACCTACACTGATGAGGTAAGAAATACCCCAGGGCATGTGATGCAGATTTGGAGTCAATAGCAAATGGAACTACTTTAATATACATCTGATTTTGCCAGAAAGAACTGTTTCATAGCAAACAAACAGTTTCATAACATTTCTTACTCTTTGTATAATTTACTCTATTTCATTAAAAAAGAAAAATAGAGACACCTGTGATGCCTCCTGATGGCAAGAGCCAGGACTATACCTCTAAGAAGAGATAAGTATTGGAGCTCTCCAAGGTATTAGCCAGAATTTTCTAAAATTATTCACAAAATGGTAGCAATCTCCCTGTATCCATCATGTTCTAGGACATACAAAACTAAGATTGGTTCCAGCTCCAATGTGAATTGAAGATAAAGCTGCAACTGTGAGTATTATTTGGGGTAACAGACCTAGATGAGACACAGATACAGACATATAAATACTACGTCAATTCCATTTTTTATCTACCTCTTTCATCACAAAAAATAATACAATGGATGCTTTTTCAAATTAATAAATATGTTCACATTACTTTTTGACAATCTGCTGAAAAGTATTTTGTGCATTCAAATTTTCATCAAAACATCTTTATCAGGCTAGGTGCAGTGGCTCACACCTGTAATCATAGCATGCTAGGAGGCAGAGGCAGGAGGATAGCTTAAGCTCAGGAGTTTGAAACCAGCCTGAACAAGAGAGAGACTCTGTCTCTACAAAAAATTAAAAAATTAGCTGGGCATCATGATATATGCCTGTTGTCCCAGCTACCTGGGAGGCTGTGGCAGGAGGATCACTTGAGCCCAGGAGTTTGAGGTTGCTGTGAGTTACATTGAGAACACTGCACTCTATACATGGTAACAGAGCAAGATTCTGTCTCAAAAAAGAAAATATCTTTATCAAAGAAAACGAAATTTCAAATATTATACAAGTGTATAATCATAGGTCAGAATTAATCTGCATCTCTCACTGACCCAACTCCTACCTCCTGACTCCAAAGGGTCTGTTGTCCAAAGAATGGTATAATGTGTCCCTGCAGGTGAGGTGCACATGAACATGTTCACCTATGCACACATATAGTCTTCTCCAAAAATGCAATCACTGTCCTTATCTTTTGCATCTTGTCATTTCCACTTACTATAAATTCTCAGAATTTTTATATATGTGCATCTTATTAGTTCTTGTGGGTTTTGTACATTTTCATATGTTTATTGTCTGTGTATACATTTATCTGAATTTTCTGTTGAAATAGTTGCCAACTGTTTTGTTACCAAGTATATTTCACAAACCATGGATAATAAACCAATAACTGAGATTAGTTTCCAATGTTTTCTCCCTTCTCTTAATATAATTCTTAGTGCGTTTTTTTTTAATTTGTAAAGTGTTTTAAATTTCAGTAATATGACTTTAAAATTATGCTGCTGTGAATTTTTTTTTTTTGAGACAGAGTCTCACTTTGTTGCCCAGGCTAGAGTGCTCTGGCTGAAGCCTAGCTCACAACAACCTCAAACTTCCGGGCTTAAGTTATCCTTCTGCCTCAGCCTCCTGAGTATGTGGGACTACAGGCACCCACCACAATACCCACAAGACTTGACTAATGTTTTGAGTTTTAGTAGAGACAAGGGTCTCACTCTTGCTCAGGCTGGTTTCTAACCCCTGAGCTGAAGGGGTCCTTCTGCCTTGGCCTTACAGGTCAGAATTTAAAAGGAAAAAAATGTTGAAGAATGGGGCAGCGCCTATGGCTCAAGGGGGTTCAAACCCAGCCCCGGCCCAAAAAAAAACTGCAAAAAAAAGTGTTGAAGAATACCTCAGGGAGCAGTTCCAGTCATCCTGAGGGGAGATTAGAGGATTCAGAGCTCCAGAGGTATCAACAGAAAAAGATAAAACTTGAGAGGAGTGATTTTGAACTGGTGTACCAGGGTACACTGGTGTGCCATGACAATTTTTAAAGATCACTAATTAAATTATTCTTAAAAGAAGTTCAAAGCACAGTAAGTGTATTCTTTTTTTCACTTTTTTTTAAATCAATAAATAATGCAAGTGTGCTGCAGAAGTTTAACTATAGGTTCAAGTGTGCTGTGAGATTAAAAAAAAAGGTTGAAAAACACTGTTTCAGAGTATTGCAGAGGTAGAAGCTGATCAGGAGATAACAAAGGTAGCTCCCTAATTTACATAAACTTCCCTAATGGGAGCATCCTGATCTAAGCAATAGTTATAATTATGGGTACCTTGAATAGCTGTTAGGATTAAAGGAAATGTTACTGTGTTTCACAAAGCATGGATTCTAACCCCACATTTGAAGTATGGCTTCCAAATATTTTCTCCAAAGTTTTCAGACAATTCTTGGGGTTTTTTGTGTAGATTTAGAAATTATTTTACAATTTAAATAATATGTGACCAACTCTGGAGATCACATGTATGCTATAAATATGTACACATATTATATATCAATAAAAATCTTTACAGATATTAGAAAAAAAGTTCACCTACTTGGGAACTTATACTGGCAGCCCTCACAGAGATTATATCATTGATAGCCCAGAAGGCATGAGAAAAAATAGGAAAAACTTTAGAATAAATCAGAATGAGCTGTAGATAGGGAGCTTCTCTGAAGTACTCTGATCAGAATAATGGGCATAATGATGGGTACCTTGAGTAGCTGTTAGAATTAAAGAAGATTAAATATAAAGTACACTTGCTTACAGCACATGTTCTTTCCTTCTGGGTCATCTGTCCCAAAGCCAACACCTGAGCTTCTGCCTCAGCCCACTCACTACTTCAGGGATCAGCCCACTTATGGGGCCCAACTCCCAGGATTGAGTGAACGAACCCTCTACCTTCCCAAGACCCATTAGCAGGAGCGTGTGATCTGACCATTTATCAAGTCCTGGAAGCCCATCGTTAAAAAAGAGGCTGCTCAGGGCCCTCTAAGGAGGATAGGGGTAGCAACTATTCCAATCCTGCCACTTATCTGGGGAGGGTGACTTAGGCTCTGTGAGCCTAAGCTTGGATATCTATAAAATGGGACTGACAATACCATCTTTACAAAACTGCTATTAGGGGTAAATGAGTAAACTTGAGTACATGGCACAGAGTTGGACTTCAATGACCCCTGAAATGTATAGACAGCAGTGGGGTGGACTGAGCCTCAGGGCTAAGGAGACATTGTGCAAAGTCATTTTTCATTGTTTCTCCTAATGAAAATACAAACACATACATGACAGAGGCAAATATCTCTCTGATATCCTTGAGTTCTAAGTTTTAGAGACAAAGGTTTTCCACAGTCCTGGTATTTCAGAACTCTTTTTTTTTTTTTTAGAACTCTTAAAAGGTGCTCAACATCATGTCTCTGAGCAGATCCAAATCCACTTCCCCATGGTGGTAAGACAGGTCTGTTTGTGAACTCACCTGGCAAACTCCATGATAGGTTATACCAGGGAAGAAAGGAATAGTGTTTGCCTAAGATTGCTCCTGTTAATATATGTATAGGAGTGTTCTGGACCCATCTCACAGTCGCCAGTGCAGGCTTCTCAAATCCAACCACATCGCACGTGATTTCAGACATCTGTCTTTTTGAGAGACAAAAATCCAATAAATAATAACATTTCTGTGATACACAACTGTCCAATTCTTCCATTAGGTAATAACTAAATATATATCAACTCCCAAAGGAGTACTATTCCACTGGAAATGTGTTATTAACTCTAAAGTAGAAATAAGAGAGCAAGAAGGCAAATACATGACCAACTTTAAGGGTGAAATCTGAGTTTCATATCAACTTTGTAAATTGATCAACTTCAAGGAATTGAAGATTTTCAAAAATCCTTCTTTGGCTTTCCTATCCCCCACTCAGCTACAAAGTATCTCCCTCTCTTCTCTCTCTCCTCCCCTCCCTTTTTCCTCTCCCTTCCCCCATCTTCCTTTCCCTTCAAAATACCAAAAAAAGTTTTTCTACATTCACTTTCATATTCTTCCCTTTGACTACTTCCTTAACCCTACAATATGCCCTCCACAGGATTGTAATGAATGTACTCGTACATGGAATACAATCCACATTTTTTTTTACTAAGTCTAGTTTTTTGGAATAAATATATTAACAAACTTTTACTTTTAATGAGCTACCAAAATATACATGCTTGTGGAGACAGCCTTTGTTACTTAACAACAAATCTGTGAGTTTCCCAGGCTCTGGAGCGTGAGCTACTGGATATAAATCCAAGCTGTCTCACTCCCTAACTATGCAGTCCTGTGAAAAAGTTCTTATCCTCTCTGTCCTTCAGTTTCTCACCTATAAAACTAGCAGTATCTGCATTTTCTACCTTGTAAGTAGTTGTATTAAATGAGTGCCATACTTGTGTGGCTCCTATGGCTCAAAGGAGTAGGGCGCTGCTCCCATATACCAGAGGTGGCAGGTTCAAACCTGGCCCTGGCCAAAAAAACTGAAAAAAAAAATGAGTGCCATACTTAAATAGTACTTGGAGCATAATACATTTTAGCCATTTATATTTCTTTTTCTTTTTGTTGGCCATTATTATCTCTGCTATTTCTATGACTATAGACTGATATTTACTCACAATCAATAACCTCTTACATATGTTGTTAGCGTGACAAACAGGTTACAGAATCAAAAGTAGGATGGGACTTTATCTTTTGCAGATAAACATACAAATGCATGCAGTTCTGCATAAATATATAAGTTATCTGCATAAGAAAACTTCTGGAAGATTATACAGATGAAAACATTAGTAGAGCTTGCCTATGAGTTATCTATTTAGGGGTATTATTTATTTCCTTTCCTATGTTATCTATTTTTAACTATGATAAACACCTACTGCTTTTACAATTACACAAAATAATAAAATGTCAGGGAAACTTAAGCATTCTCAGCCTCAACCACAGGAAAGATACTGACATTTTAGAATGAAGAATATTCCTGAGATTCAGAGAGGGAGAGAAGATATCATGGAAGCCTCTTCTATATTGTAATAGGATATATTTCCCCTCAATTCCATATCACACAGATCATTACCAATAGTTTTGCCTAGTTAACTGGAAAAAATCAAGATATTGTCATTTGGTTATAAGGCAGTCACCAGGTTATAAACACAATAGGTTCTGTAGGTTTGGTTTTAAGTTGAATTTGTATGTAAATTGCAACAGGTACATTTTCCTACTACTTGTAATAGCTTCCATTCATAAGTTCAAGTCATATGTCAGTCAGATGTTTATAACTTAGGGACTTGCTGCATTTTGTTCCCTGAAAATAAATGTTAAGGTCCTATCCCAAGTACCTATGAATGTAACTTTAGGGTCTTTGTAAATGTAATCAAGTTAAGGTGAGATCTTTAGGGTGAGCTCATACCCAATAAGACTTATGGCTCCTATAAGATGATGAAAGTGCCACTGGAGACAGACACACAGAACAACATGAGGTGACAGAGGCAGAGATCAGAGTGATATCTCTGCAAGCAAAGAACATCCAGGATCTATGGCTACCATCAGGGGCTAAGATGAGGCAAGGAAGGATTCTTCCCAGAGACTCAAAAAATTGGGCAAGGACCCACTGACACCTGGATTTTAGTCTTATACATGCATTGAGTTCAATATTTTGTAGACAACAGGCTCTTGACATTTTTTTTTTTTTTGCAGTTTTTGACTAGGGCCAGCTTTGAACCTGCTACATCTGGTATTCTACTCCTTGAGCCACAGGCACCAACCAGTTCTTGACATTCTTGAGTGTTTCAGAAGTGTTACATCCAGAACTATCAGACATTAAATTACTATTGTTTCTTTCTTTTTTTTTTTTTTTTTGAGACAGTGTCTCACTCTGTTGCCTTTGGTAGGGTGCTATGGCATCACAGCTCACAGCAACCGCAGAGCCTTGGGCTCAAGTGATTCTCTTGCCTCAGCCTCCCAAGTAGCTGGGACTATAGGTGCCTGCCACAATGCCCATCTATTTATTTATTTATTTTTTTTGCAGTTTTTGGCCAGGGCTGGGTTTGAACCCACCATCTCCGGCATATGGGGCCGGAGCCCTAGTCCTTTGAGCCACAGGCACCACCCAATGCCCAGCTATTTTTAAGCTATTTCTCACTTTTGCTCAGGCTGGTCTCAAACAATGAGCTCAGGCAATCCACCCATCTCGGCCTCCCAGAGTGCTAGGATAAATTTCTAGTGTTTTAAGCCATAAGTTTGTGGTGCTTTGTATAGTAACTGTAGAAAACTAATATAGAACCTTAGTTTTGTTTTGTTTTTGCTTTACTGTAATTAACAGTAAGGATCTAGGTCTTATAATATGAGTTGGAGTGGCTTATACTCATTAGTTGAATTTACTCAGGAGCCACACAGCCTGTGTTCATATATAAGTCTCACCACTTGCTGGTCCTGTCCTCACTGTGCCTTGGTTCTCTTACATATAAAGTTGGGCAACAATAGCTCCTCCCCATAGGTTGTGGTGAAGATTAAATGAATAAATATAGGATTAACACTAACAACGGTGTTAGGCACTGAGGAAGTCAAAATAAGTATTAACCATTTTGTCTTCATTTCATACCTGTTTGATCATTAGTATTTCTACTGCCACTTTCATGATAATATTTATTTATTAGCATGGATTCAACTTCATGATATATATTTGTCACAAAAAGCAATTTACAAAGCTATAAATAGGATCTTACTTCTATTCTTAAATGTATAGTTACATTTGTATAATTTCTGAAAAAATATATTCAAATGTTTACAGTGCTTATACATGAGCATAAAATTTTAAGGGTTTTTAATACTTTTATTCCTTTCATGCAATTTCCTTTCTTTTTTTTTTCTTTTTCAAGACAGGATCTTTCTCTGATGCTTGGGTTAGCATGCTCCACCATGCCTGGCTAAACTTTGTATTTTTTTTATAGAGACAGGGTCTCACTTTTGCACAGGCTGGTCTCAAGCTCCTGGCCTCAAGCAGTCCTCCTACATCAGCCTCCCAGAATGATAGGATTACAGGCGTATTTCCCCCAACTTGGCACCATTTTCTATTTTTATCTACACCAAAACTGCCTTGGTTTTGAAAGTAAAAAAAAATAAAAAAATAAAAACATATCCCTAGCCCTTTTCATAGGAGAATGGCTCAGTATCAAGAATGATAACATTCCTGAGCCAAGGGCATAGGTACTAAAGTGGTCCCAGAACTAATATATAAGTCAAATCACATGACATCCCCAACTGGGAAGCTTCAGAGAAATTACAGACATCCAGGGGAAGGGCAAACATTTCTTTGAGATGAACCTTACATCAGATGACATCTCCACATCTCAGGACTTTAGTGAAGGTCATAAGGGAAAAGTAGTTTCAAAACATGCTTCCCTGTGCCTCTTCTAAATGAAGCACCTTGAATTGACAGCAGGCTCTTCTGTCTACCCGTCTGCTCAGTCAAGCAGTGACTGCCACAGAAGAGGAAAGGGAGGTGCTGCATGAAATGACCCAGGACTCAGCACACAACTTCCGGAGGGGTAAAATCCTGACATGGCAGGGTGCAGGGGAAAAGTTGAGTCACAGTCTCAATCATTCCAGGGACCTAGAAACAATAGACACATATGAATTAAGACACCTGTGTAGGGTGGCACTGTGGCTCATATACTGAGGGTGGCAGGTTCAAACTCAGCCCCGGCCAAACTGCAACCAAAAAATAGCCGGGTGTTGTGGCTGATGCCTGTAGTCCCAACTACTCGGGAGGCTGAGGCAAGAAAATCACCTAAGCCCAGGAGTTGAAGGTTGTTGTGGGCTGTGTGACACCACAGCACTCTACTGAGGGTGATAAAGTGAGACTCTGTCTCAACAAAAAAAAAAAAAAAAAAAAGACACCTGTGTAATGCCTTCCTGTGCAATTGAAAATAATAAAAGGAAAAGAAAATATACACATGCCCAGTACTTGGAATACAAAATCAGATCAAGTTCAAAATAGGATGCATTCCTAAAGCCAAACAAGGACTCAGGTAGTAGACTGGACACATTAAAAACTAATTTCTGGGCTTGGCGCCTGTGGCTCAATCGGCTAAGGCGCCAGCCACGTACACCTAAGGTGGTGGTTTCGAATCCCCAGCCCAGGCCCGCCAAACAACAATGATGGCTGCAATCAAAAAATGGCTGGGCGTTGTGGCGGGCGCCTGTGGTCCCAGCTACTTGAGAGGCGGAGGCAGGAGACTCGCTTGAGCCCAGGAGTTGGAGCTGTGATGCCATGGCATTCTACCCAGGGGGATAGCTTGAGGCTCTGTCTCAAAAAAAAAAAAAAAAGAAAAATGTTAAAGGGGAAAGAAAGTAATCTCAAAGAATAACCCACAGGAATAAAGACTGAAGATCGTGGGTAAATGTGAACAAACTGATTAAACCATTGGGATAATGAATTGTGAATTTCAAAGAGACAGAACTAATGTGCACGACAATACACTTATGTGCTCTTATACCATCAAAACATACAAAGGAAATTTTAACAGACTCTCAGAGAAATAGGCAAATACAAACTTGTAATTGGAAATTTCAACATACTTATTTCAGGAAAAGGTAAATGAAGCAGATCAATATTCAGTAATAATAACAAATCTATAATTATAACAACCTTAATGAATGCTGTTACCCATCACCTGCAGAATACACATTTTACTCAAATATATACATGAAACATTTACCAAAACAATTGACCCTATGTCACGCCATAAAGCAAGCCTTGACCACAGAGGGTGAGCCCCATTTGGAAATTAATGTGCTTCTTAATAACCCATGGTTTCAAAGCATTGTGAGGAAAATCAGAAAATATCTGTATTGACCAAAACAAATACTGTCTATCGACACCAGTGAAATTTAGGTAATGCTGAATGTAGAGAAAAAATATAGTCTCATATGTCTGTATTTTTTTTAAAAGGCTAAAAATTAACAAGTTAACTGTATATCTTAGGACATTTGTAAAAGAATACAGAACCAAAATAAGCCTTACAAAATATCAAGAAAGAATAATATTAATAGGACCATAAATTAATACAAATGTATTAATTAATTTGTTGTAAAAAATACATTTATAAAGCATATACATTCATTAGTTATTTGAAAAAACTAATATTAATATCAATAGCCTAGTGGGACTTATTAAGAATAAAGGGAGAAGGCATAAATAGACAATATTATAAATTAAAAAAGGAGATATCACCACAGATCCTGCAGCTATGGACAAGGTTTAAAGAAGTTGTTTAAAAAGTAAGATTTGTGCAAATAAACTTGAAAATTTAGATGAAATAGAAAATTTCTGAAAACTTATCAAAGCTTAAGGATAATTAGAAATTAAGACAGAAATTAAAATTTTTTGAAACAAATTAAAATGGAGGGTGGGGTGCAGTGGCTCACTCCTATAAGCCTAACACTCTGGGAGGCTGAGATGGGAGGATTGCTTGAACTTAGGATTTTAAGACCAGCCTGAGCAAGAGTGAGACCCCATCTCTACTAAAAATAGAAAAGCTAGCCAGCATTATGGCAGGCACCCTGGTCCCAGCTACTCAGGAGGCTGAGGCAGAGGATGGATGAGCCCAGGAGTTTGAGGTTGCTATAAGCTAGGCTGAGGCCACAGCAATCTACCCAGGACAACAGAAAAAAAAAATTAAACAGAAAATGGAAACACAGCATACCAAAACTTGTGGGGTACTGTAAAAGCAGAACTAAAAGAAAGTTTACAACGTTCAATACCTACATCAAAAAAAGTAAAAAGATCAAAAATTAACAACCTAAAATTATACCTCATTATCTAGAAAAGTAAGACCAAACCAAACCAAAGTTAGCAGAAGAAAAGAAATAACAAAGATCAGAGCAGAACTAAATATATAGATTTAAAAAAAAAACAGATCACTGAAATGAAATTTAGTTCTTTAAAAAGATGAACAAAATTGATAAACCATTAGAGACTAACCAAGAAAAAAAGAGAAAAGATCCAAATAAACAAAATCAGAAAAGAAAAATAGGGCATTATATCTGATACCACAGAAATGCAGAGGACCTTCAGAGACTGTTATGAGTAATGACACATTCACTATCTAGAAAACAGCAGATGTGGATAAATTCCTGGAATCACACTACCTCCCAAGAGTGAACCAAGAAGAAACAAAAAACCTGCACAGGGGAGGAGCAAGATGGTGGATGAGGAACAGCTTCCCTGGAACTGGGCACAGTGAGACTGGGGAGAGAAGACTCCAGGCATCTCTGGCTGGTGTTCTCTGCCCAGAAACAACCATTTGGGGACATAGGGAGTCAGCGAGAGACTTCTGGACTCCATGAAAAGGACAAAAGCACTGGAGAACTGGACTCATCAAAACACTAGCCCAGAGGCATGGTAACTTAAAGAGCAAGAGGAAATGAAAGGAAGATTAGGGCAAGGAAACTGATAAAAGAAAGCATTCATGAAGAAGAATTAGCAGAAAAGCCCTGGCAACATGAAAAATCAGTCCAGAGCAACCCCTCCAAGGGACTGTGAGGTAGTTACTGCAGAGGATTCCATCTATAAAGAAATTTTTAGAAATCACAGAAAGGGAATTTAGAATACAGATGATGAAAACAATGAAGGAAATGATGGAAACAATGAAGGAAACTGCTGATAAAGTGGAAAATAACCAAAAGGAAATCCAAAAACAGAATCAAATAAGAGATGAATGATATGAAGAATGTAGAAAGGAGATAGTAGATCTGAAGGAACTGAAGCAGTCAATTAAAGAACTTAAAAATGCAATAGAAAGTATCAACAGCAGATTAGACCATGCAGAAGAAAGAATCTCAGAGGAAGAGGAAAAAGCTCTTGAGATAACTCAGATAGTTAAAGAGGCAGCAAAGAAGAGAGAGAAAGCAGAACGTTCACTGACAGAATTGTGGGACTTTAGGAATCATTCAAACATATGAGTTATAGGTACCCCAGAAGGGGAAGAAGGAGGCCCCAGGGGAATGAAAGCTATACTAGAGAATATTATAAATGAAAATTTCCCAAATATCACCAAAGATTCTGACACACTCCTTTCAGAGGGACATTGGACCCTGGCTATCCTCAATTCTAACAGAGCTTCTCCAAGACACATTGTGATGAACCTGTCCAAAGTCAAGACAAAAGAAAAGATTCTTTAAGCTGCCAGGAAAAGTACCAATTGACCTACAGGGGCAAATCTATAAGGGTGACTGCAGACTTCTCTAATGAAAATTTTCAAGCAAGAAGACAATGGTCATCTACCTTTAATCTACTTTAACAGAATAATTTCCAGCCCAGAATTCTATATCCTGCTAAGCTAAGCTTTAAAATTGACAGAAAAATCAAATCATTTACTGATATGCAAACACTGAGGAAATTTGCCACAATAAGACCAGATCTACAGGAAATACTTCAACCTGTTCTACACATTGACCATCACAATGGAGCAACAGCAAAGTAAGAACTCAGAAATTAAAGGACAGAACCTAACTTCCACAGTGATGCAAAAGATAAAACTAAGCAATGGACTCTCACTAAACAAGATGAATAGAATACTACTACACTTATCAATTATCTCAATAAATATTAATGGCTTGAATTCCCCATGGAAGAGGCATAGATTGGCTGATTGGATTAAAAAACACAAGCCATCATTTGCTGTCTGCAGGAAACACACCTAGCTTCAAAAGACAAATTAAAACTCTGAGTTAAGGGTTGGAAGACAATTTTTCAGGCAAATGGAACTCAGAAGAAAAGAGGGGTTGCAATCTTATTTTCAGATACATGCGGATTTAAAGCAACTAAAGTCAAAAAGGACAAAGATGATCACTTCATATCAGTCAAGGGAAAAATACAACAAGAAGACATTTCAATTCTAAATATTTATGCACCCAACTTAAATGCTCCCAGATTCTTGAAACAGACCTTACTCAGTCTGAGCGATATGATATCCTATAAACCATAATAACAGGGGACTTTAACACTCCTCTTACAGAGCTGGGCAGATCCTCTAAGTAGAAATTAAGCAAAGATGTAAGGGACTTAAATGAGACACTAGAACATCTGTGCCTGATAGACACATACAGAACACTCCATCCCAAAGATAAAGAATATACATTCTTCTTATCGCCCCACGGAACATTTTCCAAAATTGATCATACACTAGGACACAAAACAAACCTCATCAGAATCAAAAGAATTGAAATATTACCTTATATCTTCTCAGACCACAAGGCACTAAAGGTGGAACTCAGCTCCAACAAAAACGTTCAACCCCACACAAAGGAATGGAAATTAAACAACCTTCTGTTGAATGACAGCTGGGTACAGGAAGAAATAAAAGAGGAAATCATTAACTTCCTTGAGCATAACAACAACGAAGACACAAGTTACCAAAACCTGTGGGATACGGCAAAAGCAGTTCTGAGAAGAAAATCTATCACTTTAGATGTCTACATTCTAAAATCAGAAAGACAGCGCATCAACAAACTCACAAGCCATGTTATGGAATTGGAAAAAGAAGAACAATCTAAGCCTAAACCCAGCAGAAGTAAAGAAATGTCCAAAATTAAATCAGAGATCAATGAAATTGAAAACAAAAGAATCATTCAGAAAATTAATGAAACAAGGAGTTGGTTTTTTTAAAAAAATAAATAACATAGATATACCTTTGGCCAGGCTAACTAGAAATAGAAAAGTGAAATCTCTAGTAACCTCAGTCAGAAATGATAAAGGAGAAATAATAACTGATGCCACCAAGATATAAGAGATCATCTGTGAATACTACCAGAAACTCTATGCCCAGACATTTGACAATGTGAAGGAAATGGATCAATATTTGGAATCACACCAAATAGACTCTGTAGAGTTAGCCAGGAAGAAATAGATCTCCTGAACAGACCAATTTCAAGCACTGAGATCAAAGAAACAATAAAAAATCTTCCAACAAAAAAATGCCCTGGTCTGTATGGCTTTGCACCAGAATTCTATCAAACCTTCAAAGAAGAGCTTATTCCCATACTGCAGAACTTATTCCAAAAAATTGAAGAGAAAGGAATCTTCCCCAACATGTTCTACAAAGCAAACATCACCCTGGTACCAAAACCAGGAAAAGACCCAACTAAAAAGGAGAATTTCAGACCAATTTCACTAATGAATATAGATGCAAAATTCTCAACAAAATCCTAGCCAATAGATTACAGCTTATCATCAAAAAAGTCATACATCATGATCAAGTAGGTTTCATCACAGGAATGCAAGGCTGGTTTAACAAATGCAAGTCCATAAACGTTATCCACCATATCAACAGAAGCAGAAACAAAGACCATATGATCCTCTCAATAGATGCAGAAAAAGCATTTGATTAAATCCAGCATCCTTTTCTAATTAGCACACTGAAGAGTGTAGGCATAGGTGGCACATTTCTTAAACTGATCCAAGCTATCTGTGACAAACCCACAGCTAATATTTTACTGAATGGAGTAAAACTGAAAGCTTTTCCTCTCAGAACGGGAACCAAACAAGGTTGTCCTCTGTCACCATTACTATTCAACATAGTGCTGGAAGTTCTAGCCAATACAATTAGGTAAGACAAGGAAATAAAGGGCATCCAAATGGGAGCAGAGGTCAAACTCTCCCTCTATGCTGACAACATGATCTTATACTTAGAGAACTCCAAATACTCAACCACAAAACTCCTGGAAGTCATCGAAAAATACAGTAATGTCTCAGGATATAAAATCAATATCCACAAGTCAGTAGCCTTTGTATACATCAATAACAGCCAAGATGAGAAGTTAATTAAGGACACAACTCCTTTCACCATAGCTTCAAAGAAAATGAAATACCTAGGAATATACCTAACAAAAGAGGTGAAGGACCTCTATAAAGAAAATTATGAAACCCTAAGAAAGGAAATAGCAGAGGATATTAACAAATAGAACATACCATGCTCATGGCTGGGAAGAATCAACATTGTTAAAATGTTTATACTTCTGGTTGGCACGTGTGGCTCAAAGGAGTAGGGCTCTGGGCCCATATCCCGGAGGTGGCAGTTCAAACCCAGCCCTGGCCAAAAT
>CAUYQV010052772.1:0-14725 GCA_963574575.1 Galagoides demidoff
TCCCAGCTACTTGGGAGGCGGAGGCAGGAGACTGGCTTGAGCCCAGGAGTTGGAGGTTGCTATGAGCTGTGATGCCATGGCACTCTACCCAGGGGGATAGCTTGAGGCTCTGTCTCAAAAAAAAAAAAAAAAAAAGAAAAACATCACTTCTGGCCTGGTGCGGTAGCTCATGCATATAAACCTAGCACCGTGGGAGGCCATGATAGTGGAATGCCTGACCTCAGGAGTTGGGAGATCAGCCTGAGCAAGAGCGAGACCTCGACCTCATCTCTAAAAATAGCCAGGCATGGGGAGAGGGGGCGCACCTGTAGTTCCTGCTACTTGGGAGGCTGAGGCAAGAGAATCACTTGAGCCCAAGAGTTAGAGGTTGCTGTGAGCTCTGATGCCACAGCACTCTACCAGAGGTGACAAAGTGAGACTCTGTCTCTCAAAAAAAAAAAAGCAAAACAAAAAACTAGCCAGGTGTTATAGTGGGAGGCTGAAACAAGAGAATTACTTGAGCCCAAAAGTTTGAGGTTGCCAAGGCACAGAATGAGACTCTGTCTCAAAAAAAATAAAATACAATAAAATAACTTACAAGCTTGAGAATTGCATTTGTTGCTTGAAGTAGTGTGATGACCTCTGAATACCTGTGACATTGTTAAATTTTATAATCTGGAGAAACTCATGGGGAGGATTTTTTATCCCTCCAAATCTGGTCTAGGTAAGCTAGACCATATTGTGCTTGGTGCCTAAGTGCAGCTGGGGAGGCGGTCCTATGCAGACGTTACTGCCTGTAGGGTGAAGGTTCTTTCAGTTTAGCTTCTCTGTAATTCTTATTGCCTTTAGAGTCTCTTCCAGTAATAGCAGCTCCATCCATGTGGACAAGACCCCAGATCAAAGACTTTAAAGAGAAGATTCGGCAGGATGCGGATTCTGTGATTACAGTGGGCCGAGGAGAAGTGGTCACTGTTCGAGTACCCACCCACGAAGAAGGATCATATCTCTTTTGGGAATTTGCTACAGACAGTTATGACATTGGGTTTGGGGTATATTTTGAATGGACAGACTCCCCAAACACGGCTGTCAGCGTGCACGTCAGTGAGTCCAGCGATGATGACGAGGAAGAGGAAGGTAGAGCCATTGGTCTGTATTCAATACCTGCTGGGTTGTGTGTTGGCAAAAGTGGTAGATGGTTCAGAAATACGTGAAGCCATGTGCTTCCTAACTAACACTTTATAGTCAGGGAACAGTTTCTTTATTAGTGGGACCTTTAGCTAAAAAGGTTATAAGAAAGGCCAGCCTGTGGCTCAGTGAGTAGTGCACCAGCCCAATATACCGAGGGTGGAGGGTTTGAAGCTGGCCCCGACCAAACTGCAACAAAAAAAAATAGCTGGGTGTTGTGGGCGCCTGTAGTTCCAGCTACTCGGAAGCCTGAGGCAAGAGAATCGCCTAGCCCAGGAGTTGGAGATTGCTATGAACTGTGACGTCACGTTACTCTACTGAGGGGATAAAGTGAGACTCTGTCTCTTAAAAAAAAGAAAGGCCACCTGAGTTGGTGCCTGTAGCTCACCAGCTAGGGTGTCAGCCACATACACTGGAGCTGGCAGGTTCTAATCCAGCCCAGGCCCACCAAACAACAGTGACAACTGCAACCAAAAATAAACATAGCCGGGCATTGTGGCAGGTGCCTGTAGTCCTAGCTACTTGGGAGGCAGAGGCAAGAGAATCGCTGAAGCCCAGGAGTTAGAGGTTGCTGTGAACTGTGACGCCACAGCACTCAACCAAGGGTGACAAAGTGAGACTGTTTCAAAAAAAAAAAAAAAAAAAGGAAGAAAGGCCAGCATCTTAAAGGGAATTGGGACCTGAACCTGAATTTTTCTCTATGCCAGGAAAGTCTGGCAATTAACTGTTTTACTGCTTCCTGAATCCTATTTTGTGTGTAGCCTTTTGTGCTAAAAAGCCAGATATGCAAGATCATTTTGAATCATTTTATTTTATTTTTTATTGAAATAGAGTTTCACTGTTGCCCTCAGTAGAGTACTATGGCATCACAGCTCACAATAACCTCATACTCTAGGGCTTAAGTGATTCTCTTGCTTCAGCCTCCCAAGTAGCTAGGACTACAGGTACCTGCCACACGCCCAGATATTTTTTTGTTGTTGCTGCAGGTATTTAGCTGGCCTGGGCTGGGTTTGAACCCACCACCTTCAGTGTATGTGGCTGGTGCCATAACCATTGTGCTACGGGCACCGAGCCTGAAATTTTTTATTTATTCTGAATAAGTAGACAAAATTGGGTATTTTCAAGGTCAGTCTAAACTATCTTGATCTAGGAAGTAGGTTATACATATAAAATATATTGCTTATTAAGAAGATAGTCTCCTGGCTTGGCGCCTGTGGCTCAGGTGGCTAAGGCGCCAGCCACATACACCTAAGGTAGTGGGTTCAAATCCAGCCCGGGCCTGCCAAAACAACAATGACAGCTGCAACCAAAAAATAGCCGGGTGTTGTGGCAGTTGCCTGTGGTCCTAGCTACTTAGGAGGCTGAGGCAGGAGACTCGCTTGAGCCAGGAGTTGGAGGTTGCTGTGAGCTGTGATGCCACAGCGCTCTACCCAGGGGATCAGCTTAAGGTTCTGTCTAAAAAGAGAAGAAGATAGTCTCCTTAATTTTGTTACCCAGAAAAGTTAGAACTTGGGGTTTTTTTTACATACCTGGTTAGCACTTAAATTTCGTAGACTTGACTCAGAATAGTATGAAGGAGGGCCCTGACAGTGAGAATGGAAAAGCAGCATGGCTCAGTTCTTTAGGACTGACTGACCTTTCAGATGATTATAAATTTTGCAGAGGATTGGCAATGTTGTTTTATGGAGATTGTATTGGGATAATGTATTTATTTATTTTTGAGACATAGTCTCAGTGTGTTGCCCTCCTTAGAATGCTGTGGCTTCACAATTCACAGCAACCTCAAACTCCTGGCCCCAAGCTATTCTCCTGCCTTAGCCTCCCAAGTTACTTGGGACTACAGGTGCCCACTGTAACGCCTGGCTATTTTTTTGTTGTATTTGTCATTGTTTGGCAGGCCCTGGCTAGATTCAAATCCACCAGCTCTGGTGTATGTGGCTGGGGCCATAGCCAGTGAGCTACAGGCTTTGATCCTTGGGATAAATTTTAAAAGATCCTCTTGGATGGGGTGGCACCTGTGGCTCACTGAGTAGGGCGCTGGTCCCATATACCAAAAGTGGCATGTTCAAACCTGGCCCCGGCCAAACTGCAACAAAAAAATAGCTCCATGTTGTGGCAGGCATCTGTAGTCCCAGCTACTTGTGACGTCACGGCACTCTACCGAGGGCGACAAAATAATACTCTGTCTTTAAAAAAAAAAAAAAAAAGTATTGTTGGAAGTGTATAGCATAAGCCTAAAAGTTCATTCAAGTTTTGACGCATGGAGCTGTTTGATCATATTATCACACCATGCCACACTCTGGGCCCTCTGGGATCATGTAGGGAAACACAGCAGGTGTGCCATAAGCATTTCTTTCTTTTTTTCTTTTTAAAGTATTTCATTTATTTATTCATTTATTTTGTAGTTTTTGGCCAGGGCTGGGTTGAACCTGCCATGTCCTGTATATGGGGCCGGCGCCCTACTCCTTTGAGCCACAGGCGCCGCCCAACCATAAGCATTTCTTTCTTTTTTTTTTCTTTTTTTAAGAGACAAGAATCTCACTTTATCGCCCTTGGTAATAGTACTGTGGCGTCACAGCTCACAGCAACCTCCAACTCCTGGGCTTAGGTGATTCTCTTGCCTCAGTCTCCTGAGTAGCTGGGACTACAGGCACCTGCCATAATGCCCGCATTTTAGATTTATAGAAAAGTTAGTAAGTTAGTAGCAAGAGTATCTGTATAGGCTCGGCGCCTGTGGCTCAATTGGCTAAGGCGCCAGCCATGTACACCTAAGGTGGCGGGTTCGAATCCCCAGCCCAAGCCCACCAAACAACAATGATGGCTGCAACCAAAAAATGGTCGGACGTTGTGGCGGGCGCCTGTGGTCCCAGCTGCTTGGGAGGCGGAGGCAGGAGACTCGCTTGAGCCCAGGATTTGGAGGTTGCTATGAGCTGTGATGCCGTGGCACTCTACCCAGGGGGATAGCTTGAGGCTCCGTCTCAAAAAAAAAAAAAAGAGTATTTGTATACATGCATCCACTTTCCTCTGTTGTTAACATCTTATTGTACTGTGGAGCACTCACCACAGCTGATTAACCTGTGGTTACATTATTACTACCTAACATCTTTATCTATTCAGGTTTTCTTTGTTTCTACCTGATGTTCCAGGATGCCACACTATAGTTAGGTTGTATCTCTTTAAATGCCTCTAAACTGTTTCCTCAGACTTTCTTTGTTGTAAATTGCAGATGGTGGTTGGTGGTCCTAAACAGGCATCACCCAGTTAATTTGTGTTGCCAGAATTCACTCTGCCATCTTAGAAAGTTCAAAGTCATTTATTTTCTGTACTGAATATTCCCTTGATCTGTTTTCCTTGAGGTTTTTTTTATATTTAATATTTAAACTTAGATTTTTAAGCTGGTTCATAATTTTCTCATTCCCGTAGGTTTCTAGAGTATTCTTTCCCCCCCAACTTCATATCATTACAGTTCAGAAAACTATTAACTGGGAAAAACCTATAATCATAGCTCATTTTTATTTTTGTCACTTGGATCATCTCTGGGTTGAATAGAGTGAAAATAATTGAATTTTCTGGGTGTCTCTGAATGCCCACCTCTATACTGTGATTTTTTTCATTTTACTAAAATGAAAATAATATTTGACGTATATAGAAGTTAGTAATCCTAGGCAGCATTTCCCTCTTCCTAAAATGGAGAAGACTCTCATATGATTGAGGAGGAGGATCAAAGCAATGTGTTTTTTTTTTGTTTGTTTGTTTTTTTTGAGACGGAGCCTCAAGCTATCCCCCTGGGCATAGCGCCACGGCATCACAGCTCACAGCAACCTCCAACTCCTGGGCTCAAGCGAGTCTCCTGCCTCAGCCTCCCAAGCAGCTGGGACCACAGGCGCCCACCACAACACCCGGCCACTTCTTGGTTGTAGCCATCATTGTTGTTTGGCGGGCCTGGGCTGGGGACTCGAACCCGCCACCCCAGGTGCACGCGGCTGGTGCCCCAGCCTACCGAGCCAGATCAAAGCAATGTTTTCCTTGTTATTACTCACCTGAGTGAGATTTCTCCTTTGGGGAGCGGTTAGAACTTGAATCCATACAGAAGGGAGGAAATGGGGTCTAGAAATACCAGCATTAGTAATACCATCAGAGAGAGGGATAGGATGCTGACAGTTCCCACCACGAGAGGCTCTCAGGGCCCAGAATAGTGCATGGTATATAGCAGGTGCTCAGATATTTGTAGGAGTGATAAATGAATAAATATATGCCCACGTGCCCCTAACTTATAGAATAGTTCAGCAGCATTCCTAATAAGCAGTTTTCTCAAAGAAAGGACAGAGATTAATTATTTGATGCAAATGTGGTTTTCTTGAATCATTGATTTGTCTCTGTTTTCTCTCACAGAAAACATTAGTTGTGAAGAGAAAGCCAAAAAGAACACCAACAAAACTCTGCTGGATGAGATTGTGCCTGTGTATCGACGGGACTGTCATGAGGAAGTGTATGCTGGCAGTCACCAGTATCCAGGGAGAGGAGTCTATCTCCTCAAGTTTGACAACTCCTACTCTTTGTGGAGGTCAAAATCAGTCTACTACAGAGTGTATTACACTAGATAAAGATGTTACAGAGTCTGGAGTCTAGGGTTGGGCAGAAGATGACATTTAATTTGGAAATTACTTTTGACTTTTGTGGAGCATTGGAGTCAGTGTTTTCTTACTGATTTTGGTCTGAAGGTTTGTGAACTCTTTGCTGGGAATCAGTTTCCTTGTGAATCTTTAGCATTAACACTTTGGGATTGAAAAAGGATTCCTCAGAGTCATCCAGCTCTTGGGTGCTGACCAGCAGAGTCACTAGTGGATGCTGAAGTTACATGAGCTACATGTTAAATATTTACAGTCTCCAAAATAAAACATCCCAGCGTTGACCTTACCTGGCTGGTGGTAGTCCATTGCTGCCTTGTATGTTTTATGAGAGCCCATAGTTAAACATGCCCTCTGACTTGAAGTCCTTAAGTTTAATAGTCTATTTCACGTGCAGCTGGCTTTGATTGAAGGTCATCATTTTTAAAAGTTAAAAACTCAAGACCTCACAGATTATAATAGAAAACAAAATTGCCTCAGTTTAATCTTGTTCAAGTGACCTTGATGGGTTTTGCTTTAGGTGCAGCTGTTTAGTTCAAAGTTATATTATAGAGAATTATTTTCTGAGATAAACTGAAATGTGCAAACCCAATTGATAATTGAAGTGTCAAGATATGTAGAACCTGTCAGACATCCTTCTTCAAGAGCCTCCACAAACTTTCAGTCCTTGTCTCTTTATTTGGTATTTATGTTACTAGTAACAATATAAAGTTAATTAATTTATGTTTTGATTTGACTTCATAGAGTATCTCAGATTGAAACTTTTCTGCACAAAGAATACAGGTAGAGGCTTTGTAAACTCAAATTGGCACCTACTGAATTAAAATATATGAAATCATTTAAATGTAATTCAGTGTGTAGGAAATAACATTGCACTAAAGTGGAAATCACTGCCAGACACAGTCCATTTTCTTTTAATTTGTTATTACTTAGGCACAAACCCCGTGTGATTCCAGTTTGGATTTGTTTATTAAAGAGAATTGGAAATGCATATGCCCATTCTTAAATTTTACAGCTTTAATTTGTATTATGTTTTTATTGATGGGAAGAGGTACATCTTTGTTTTCCTTACTGAAAACAAATATGAATTAATTGCCTCAAATTTGTATAAGTGATTGGCTAGAGATTCTTTTTTTCAGAGGGGGGGGTAGTATAGATAGAAAATGACAAAGATATACACAGTATATACACTTAATGTTGTTATATGTTGTTACTGAAATACTTAGATTTTTTAAATTTCAAATCATAAATCACTTCTTGTAGGAGGATTTCCATTGATTAGCTGCAGTATATACAGTTCACCACATACGGGCTATTTGAGTTTTTTGTGTGCTGCGTTTCTATTTCTTTAATACCTGGTTTTGTACATATCTAACTCTGTTCTCTTTTGGTTACTCAGAAGCTGGATTATTTTCTTTTAAGCAGTGCTTAATTCGTCTTTTTAAATTTTGTTTCAAAAGTAATCCCAGCTCATAGATATCCATGCTGTTATATCCAGAACATTTGTCAGGCTGTCAGCTCTCATGTACATATGGTATAGAAACTGCAGAGTAAGGCACTTCTGTTTTTTTTTCTTAATGAGAAAAATACTGTATTTAAAATGTAAAATAAACTTTTAAAAAGCAGGCACTAATATATATTTCTTCCAGCCTTTGATTACAATTTTTTCCTCTTATATGTGAAGATGAATTATCTTCTAAAATGCGATTGTTCCTGGGAGCAGTGTATGTTACTCTAAGAGCAGCATTTCATTCCTGTCAGGTTTCATGTCAGAACATTTTCGGTTTTAAACTTTTTTATTGCCTTTGGCTATTGATTAGTATAGTATGAGTACGATTTTTAAAAAAAACTTGAAAATAATACATTTAATCAATTAAAATGTTTATCTGTAACTTGATGTTTCATTAATATAGTTACTCTCTGAATTCCTTCATATCTTCAGGAAGAAATGTTTTTTTGTTTTTCTTTGAGACAGAGTCTCACCATGTTGCCCTGGGTAGAGTGTCGTGATGTCACAGCTCACAGCACCCTCAAACTCCTGGGCTCAAGCGATTCTCTTGCCTTAGCCTCCCAAGTAGCTGGAACTACAGGCACCTGCCACAAAACCTGGCCATTTTTTTGTTGCAGTTGTCGTTAATTTAGCTGGCCTGGTCCGGGTTTGAACCCGCAGCCCTCAGTGTATGTGGCTGATACTGTAACCACTGTGCTACAGGCACCAAGCCAAGAAGAAATGTTTTAAATGATGTTTTTTTGGCTTTAAAGGCTCTAGTTGAAAAACATCAACAATCTCTTTTCTGGCTGATTATTTTTCTTGTGAATTGTCCTACTGAGTTAAAAACAGACTAAAAATTTTCCACGCTTTTTTTGTTGTTGTTGTTATTTTGGGTTTTTGTTAAGAGACAAGGCCTAATTCTGTTGCCTAAGCTAGAGTCCAGTCACGTGGTCATAGCTCACCTCAGCCCCCAACTCCTGGGTTCAGGTGATCTTCCTACTTCAGCCTACTGAATGGCTGAGACTTAAGGCCCATACCATCACACCAAGCTAATTTTTTTTTTCTTTTTTTTTGCAGTTTTTGGCCTGGGCTGGGTTTGAACCCGCCACCTCCAGCATATGGGGCCGGCGCCCTACTCCTTTGAGCCACAGTTGCTGCCATAAATTTTTTTTTTAATTAAATCATAGCTGTGTACATTAATGTAGTCATGGGGTACAATGTGGTAATTTTATATACAATTTGAAATATTTTCATCAAATTGGTTAACATAGCCTTCATGGCGTTTTCTTAGTTACTGTGTTAAGACATTTACATTTATATTCTACATTTAGTAAATTTCACATGTACCTTTGTAAGTGGCACCATAGGTGTGGTCCCACCAATTACCCTCCCTTCACCCATCCTTCCCCCGTCTCCTCCCCTTACCTAACTAATTTTTAAAGTTTGTCTGTAAAGGAGGCCTCCCAAAGTACTGGTATTACAGACTTTTTTTTTTTTTCTCCTTTGAGACAGAGTTTCAAAGTGTCTCCCTGGGTAGAATGCCATGGCGTCACCGCTCACAGCAACCTCAAACTCGGGCTTAAGCGGTTCTCTTGCCTCAGCTTCCAAATAGCTGGGACTGCAGGCACCCGCCACAACACTCAGATATTTTTTGGTTGCAGTTGTCATTGTTATTTGGCTGGCCCAGTCTGGATATGAACCCGCCAGCTCTGGTGTATGTGGCTGGTGCCCTAGCCGCTGAGCTACAGGCACTGAACCGAGACCCAGACTTTTTAATGCAAAGAAAATCACTGACTTTTCTTACTGAAAACAACTGAGTTATAAAGTTTTTTCTTGGCTCGGCACCTGTGGCTCAAGCGGCTAAGGCACCAGCCATATACACCTGAGCTGGTGGGTTCAAATCCAGCATGGGCCCGCCAAACAATAATGGCTGCAACAAAAAAATAGCCAGGTATCGTGGTGAGTGCCTGTAGTCCCAGCTACTTGGGAGGCAGAGGCAGAAGACTCACTTTAGCCCAGGAGTTGGAGGTTGCTGTGAGCTGTGATGCTACAGCACTCTACCCAGGGTAACAACTTGAGTCTCTGTCTCCAAAAAATAAATAAATAAATAAAAGTTTTTTCTTTGAGAGTCTGAGGCAAGAGAATTGCTTAAGCCCAAAAGTTGGAGGTTGCTGTGAACTGTGACGCCACAGCACTCTACCCAGGGCAACAGTGAAACTCTGTCTCCAAAACAAAAGTTATTTCCCTGCCCCACTATGTGCAGGATGTGTTTAGTGAAGTATGTGGAACCAGCATATTTTGAAATAACTCCTCACAGGTGATCATAGTGACTGATACCTACAATCTTAACACTGTGGGAGGCCAAGGTAGAAGGATTGCTTCAGCTCAGGAGTTTGAGACCAGCCTGAGCAAGAGTGAGGCCCCATTTCTACTAAAACTAAGAACATTAGGCAGGCATTGTAGTAATCACCTGTAACTCCAGCTACTTCGGAGGTTGAGGCAGGAGGATCCATTCAACCTAGGAGTTTGAAGTTGCTGTGAGCTAGGCTAATGCCACAGCACTCTAACCTGGGCAACAGAATGAGACTCTGTCTCTAATAAATAAGTAAATAAATAAATATAAAGTAACTCCTTAGGCTCGGCGCCTGTGGCTCAATCGGCTAAGGCGCCAGCCACATACACCTAAGGTAGCGGGTTCGAATCCCCAGCCCTGGCCCGACAAACAACGATGGCTGCAACCAAAAAAAAAAAAAAGGGCCAGGTGTTGTGGCAGGTGCCAGCTACTTGGGAGGCGGAGGCAGGAGACTCGCTTGAGTCCAGGAGTTGGAGGTTGCTATGAGCTGTGATGCAATGGCACTCTACCCAGGGGGATAGCTTGAGGCTCCGTCTCAAAAAAAAAAAGTAACTCCTTAGGTGTGGCCTCTGCCCATGGCAGGAGGATAGTGGAGCAGCAGTGGGAGTGGAGGGCTGGACCAACACTACTATCAGTGACCTCAGTGAAATGCAGAGTGACCAAGGTGTTCCATAGTTTTTCTCTTTTGAAATCTAGAAGTGGAGTATAGTGTTCATCTTGATATTTCTGCTGTATAGAGCACCTTCAAGCCAGACTAAAGAACAGTTAAGGAGAGTGATTGATGTAAACACATCTTAGACACTTTGCCGCCAAGTCCTGACCATCTACCTTATGGAAAAAGAGAACATTTAGTTCAGAATAGTAAGTGATTGCTAATAATTCTAATTATTAATATCTAAATCTAAATAACAAGTGATTGCTAATTTCAGCCCAGGTGGGCTGAAAGTGCAACAGTGTACAATCAGACACCACCTTGTTTCTGTCCCCAGTCTTTTCTCAGTTCAAAACTTCTGTCTGCAACCTAAAAATTTGTGCCTGTGTATCTGCTTGCAGTAGAGCAAATCTTCATTTTCATTCACTAACTTTTCAAAATATGTGTAAATGGCTCGGCGCCTGTGACTCAAGTGGCTAAGGCGCCAGCCACATACACCTAAGGTGGTGGGTTTGAATCCAGCCCAGGCCCACCAAACAATGACAGCTGCAACCAAAAAATATAGCCGGGCGTTGTGGCAGACACCTGTGGTCCCAGCTACTTGGGAGGCAGAGGAAGGAGACTCGCTTGAGCCCAGGAGTTGGAGGTTGCTGTGAGCTGTGGAGCCACGGCACTCTACCCAGGGGGATAGCTTGAGGCTCTGTCTCAAAAAAAAACAAAACAAAAAACAAAATACGTGTAAATCAATATTAGATTTTTATCTCCTATTTCCCCACATTTCCCCAATTTCCTTATTTAAAAATTTTTTAAGGCTTGGCACCTATAGCACAGTAGTTACGGCGGCAGCCACATACTTCGAAGACTAGCGGGTTCGAATCTGGCCCAGGCCTGCTAAATAGCAATGACAATTGCAACAAAAAAATAGCCAAGCATTGTGGCAGGCACCTTAGTCCCAGCTGTTTGGGAGGCTGAGGCAAGAGAATCCAAGAGTTGGAGGCTGGGCGGCATCTGTGGCTCAAAAGGGTAGGGTGCCGGTCCCATATGCCGGAGGTGGTGGGTTCAAACCCAGTCCTGGCCAAAAACTGCAAAAAAAAAAAAAAATTTGGAGGTTGCTGTGAGCTGTGATGCCACAGCACTCTACCAAGGGTGACACAGTGAGACTCTGTCTCAAAAAAAAAATTAAGACCAAGTAGAGTACTGTCCTTCAATCCCCTTAACTTTGAATTTGTCACACTGTCATTATATCAAGTGCCTATTTTGCTTGATTTCTTCCGTAATGAAAGGTGGAAGATAATCAATTTGTGGTGTTTGTGTGTGTGTGTTTGGTCACATATGTTTTGAATTATGTTGTCAAGTTTTTTCCTTTTATGCCACACCTGTTTCTTTCCTCCGATCTATTTATGTGCTAATATCACACTTGAAGTTAACTATAATTTTATATTTTGATACAAGGTAAATTTCTCCTGTTCTTCTGGTAATTTTTCTTACCTATTTTGGTACTTTACTTTTTTTTCCTTTTTTTTTTTGAGACAGTCTCACTTGTTGCCCTCAGTGGAGTGCAATGGCGTCATAGCTTGCAGCAACCTCAAACTCCTGGGCAGAAGCAGTTCTCTTGCCTCAGCCTCCCAAGTACAGGCGCCCTCCACAGCTCCTGGCTATTTTTAGAGACGAGGTCTCACACCTGTGAGCTCAGGCAATCTACCCACTTTGGCCTACCAAGTGCTGGAATTACAGGCGTGAGCCACTGCACCCAGCCCATGCGTCTGGCCTCAAACAGCCCTCCCACATCAGCCTCCCAGAATGCTAGGATTATAGGCATGAGCCATCATACCTGTGTTTTCCTTATGAATTTAATTCATTTGTCACATTTACTGAAAAATCTAGATGAGATTTATATTGGAATATTACAAGATTGATATTTATTTTATTTTTTGGCCTGGGCCAGGTTTGAACCCACCACCTCCAGTATGTGGCGTGGGGCCAGCGCCCTAGTCCTTTGAGCCACAGACACTGCCCCGCTCCCTTTTTTTAAGAGTCTCACTTTGTCAACCTCAGTAGAATGCTGTGGCGTCACAGTGCACAGCAACCTCCAGCTCTTGGGCTCAGGTGATTCTCATGCCTCAGCCTCCCAAGTAGCTGGGACTATAGATGCCCACCACAATGCCCAACTTTTTTTTTGTTGCAGTTTGGCCAGGGCCAGGTTTGAATCTGCCACCCTCAGTGTATGGGGCCGGCCCTTGATATATTTATTCTTAAAGGGTATCTTGGCTTGGCGCCTGTGGCTCAATCGGCTAAGGCACCAGCCATGTACACCTAAGGTGGCGGGTTCGAATCCCCAGCCCGGGCCCGCCAAACAACAATGATGGCTGCAACCCAAAAATGGCCGGGCGTTGTGGCGGGTGCCTGTGGTCCCAGCTACTTGGGAGCCTGAGGCAGGAGACTCGCTTGAACCCAGGAGTTGGAGGTTGCTATGAGTTGTGATGCCATGGCACTCTACCCAGGGGGATAGCTTGAGGCTCCGTCTCAAAAAAAAAAAAAGTTACTGTCCTTCTTGGAGTTGCATGTTTGTCCTTTTTTCATTAATTCTGTTGTACATTTCTTTTCTCTTTTTTTTTTTTGAGACAGAGTGCAGTGGCATCACAGTTCACAGCAACCTCCAACTCCTGGGCTTCAGCAATTCTCTTCCCTTAGCCTCCCAAGTAGCTGGGACTACAGGTGCTCACCACAACTCCTAGCTACTTTTTGGTTGTAGTTGTTGTTTGGCAGGCCTGGGCTGGGTTCAAACCCACCAGTTCCAGTGTATGTGGCTGACACCCTACCTGCTGAGCTACAAGGTGCCAAGCTTCTTTTTTCTTTCTTTCTTTTTTTTTCTTTTGAGACAGAGTCTCACTTTTTTGCCCTGAGTAGAGTGCCGTGGTAACTCACAGTCACCCTCAAACTCTTGGGCTCAGGCTATCCTCTGGCCTCAACCTCCTGAGTAGCTGGGACTACAGGTACTCACCACGATGCCCAACTATATTTTAGAGACGGGGTCTCTTGCTCAGGCTGGTCTCAAACTCTTGTGCTCAAGTGATCCACCCACCTCAGCCTTCCAGAGTGCTGGGATTATAGGCGTGAGCCACCACACCCAACCTGTTGTGCATTTCTTGGTTTGCAAGAGTATAACCAGTAGCAAATATTCTGGTATTTTCTGATCTTTTTGGTCACATGAATCATAACTGGTACTGGAATTTGGATTGTCTTTTTACATTATGATGTCTCGTTGGGAAGTTGTTACTTCTAATTTAGATTAAATTTAAACTTTCATGGTTTGTGCTTTTTGTATCTTCAAAAAGTTTTCCTCCAGGCCTGGGGATATAAAGATAGTCTTCTGTTTTTCAGTTTTCTTTAAGGAATGGTAAGGCAGACTTGACTTGGAGGAGGCCATGGTAGTAAGTATAGGAACTACTAAAGGGGCTCTTGCCATGGTAGAAAGAGATCAGACTCCACTTTCATAGGTCAGTTATTCATATACATAAACATATGCATATGTGTACGTATATGTGTATATATAAATATGTTTCTGGGCTCTCAGATTAGTTGTGGAGTTTTTTTCTGTTGTATTACTATCACAGTCTTTTTGAAGGGTTTTTTTTTGTTTCATTTAGAAAGTCTCACTCTTTCCCAAGGCAGGAGTGCCATGGCCTCAGCCTTGCTGGAAGGAATCTCAGACTCCCGGGCTCAGCCTTCAGAGTAGCTGGGAATTACAGGTGCCTGGGACAATACCCAGTGAATTTTTCTATTTTTAGTAGAAACAGGGTCTCTCTCTTGCTTAGGCTGGTCTCCAACTTCTGAGCTCAATGGATCCTCCCATCTTAGCCTCCCTGAGTGCTAGGATTATAAGCGTGAGCCACTGTGCCTGACCTACATACAATCTTAATTATAATACTCTAGTTTTCCTTTTTTTTTTTTTTGAGATAGATTCTCACTATGGAGGGCCGTAGTATCATAGTTCACAGCAACCTCCAACTCTTGGGTTTAAGAGATTCTCATGCCTCTGCCTCCCAAGTAGCTGAGACTATAGGCACCTGCCACAACACCTGGCTATTTTTTGTTGCAGTTGTTTAGCTGGTCCAGGCTGGGTTTGAACCCACCAGCCTCAGTGTATGTTGCTGGTGCTGTAACCACTGTGGTATGGGCACCAAGCCAATACTTTAGTTTTTTTTTTTTTTTTGAGACAGAGCCTCAAGCTATCCCCCTGGGTAGAGTGCCATGGCATCACAGCTCATAGCAACCTCCAACTCCTGGGCTCAAGCCAGTCTCCTGCCTCCGCCTCCCAAGTAGCCGAGACCACAGGTGCCCGCCACAACGCCCGGCCATTTTTGGGTTACAGCCATCATTGTTGTTTGGCGGGCCCGGGCTGGGGATTCGAACCCGCCACCTTAGGTGTATGTGGC
>CAUYQV010052774.1:0-12852 GCA_963574575.1 Galagoides demidoff
GGTGCCTGTGGTCCCAGCTACTTGGGAGGCAGAGGCAGGAGACTCACTTGAGCCCAGGAGTTGGAGGTTGCTATGAGCTGTGATGCCATGGCACTCTACCCAGGGGGATAGCTTGAGGCTCCGTCTCAAAAAAAAAAAAAACAAACCTGTCGTTTGGGAATGGTGAGGGCGGAATAGAGGCAGCTTGTGGAGCAGTCCAGGGTGGTTGGCCCCTGAACAAGGACTCTGAGTGGTAGATGGTGACCCCAGCTCCTCTGACTCTTCCTCTTCCCTTTCTCCCTAGGAAACTACTGTCCAATCTGCACGCGCTGCTATGAAGACAATGACTATGAGAGCAAGATGATGCAGTGTGCGCAGTGTGACCACTGGGTGCACGCCAAGTGTGAGGGGCTCTCAGGTGAGTAGGCCCAGGGCCTGGGTGAAGCCTCAGCCCTGTGAAGATCCCTGGCCCCTGCCCTGTAGGGAGCCACATCCTCCCATCTATCTCCTCTTTTTCCGTCTTGGCTGTTTTAGATGAGGACTATGAGATCCTCTCAGGACTTCCAGACTCGGTGCTGTACACGTGTGGACCATGTGCTGGAGCAACACAGCCCCGCTGGCGAGAGGCCCTGAGTGGGGCCCTCCAGGGGGGCCTGCGCCAGGTGCTCCAGGGCCTGCTGAACTCCAAGGTGGCAGGGTCACTACTGCTGTGCACCCAGGTCTGGAGAGCCCAGGAGGCAGGATAGGGTGGGGCCAGACCCAGCACCAGCCCTGCTGACTCCCCCCCTTTGCAGTGTGGGCAGGATGGGAAGCAGCTGCACCCAGGACCCTGTGGTCTGCAAGCTGTGAGTCAGCGCTTTGAGGAAGGCCACTACAAGTCTGTGGTACGTGGGATACAGGGGTAATAGGTGGATGCCAGGAGAAGAGAGCTGGGGTTGTCAGACCCTCACAAACCCCCTTTACAGCACAGCTTCATGGAGGACATGGTGGCCATCCTGACAAGGCACTCGGAAGGAGAGACCCCAGAGCGCCGGGCTGGAGGCCAGATGAAGGGGCTCCTACTGAAGGTGAGCTCTTTCAGGGATACCTGAGGGCAGTGGGTAGGGGATGGGGAGTGAGACCTTTAGACATGTTCCTGCTGACTCTCCTGGGTAAGCCAGTTCTTCTCATCCTGTTAACTCACTCCCCAGCTGCTAGAGTCTGCGTTCGGCTGGTTCGACGCCCATGACCCCAAGTACTGGCGACGGAGTACCCGGCTGCCGAAGTGAGCAAGACTGGGTAGCAGGAGGGGCACCAGGGAGTAAGCGCAAAGGCAAGGGCACATGGGAATCCAGGGGTCAAGCTAGGCTCAGAATAGATGAGAGCAGAGTTAGGGTCTGGAGCTAGAGAGGAGATAGTAGAATCAGCATGAGCTCTCCTGTGGTTCTAGACTAGCAAAGCATTACTCCTACTGTATTAGTCAGGGCAATTCTGGAAACAAAGCAGTGAACAAATAAGATTGAACTCTGCTGAAAGAGCTCATTTTGGGGAGCTGGGCAAGCTTCACCAGGACCATAATGAGGAACTCCAGGGAGCTGTGGGACCCCAGAGGGGGCACCTAGAAGAGCATGGGGATCATGGAAGGCTTCCTAGAAGAGGTGACACCTAAGCTGAGATTAGGAGGAAGGGTATTCCAGGCATGAGTAACAGCATTATTATATATCAAAGGTGGCACAAGGGGCTCTGACTTTTTGGGGGGACTGAGAGAACTTGTGCATGGGGAGAGCTATAATAGCAGGTGTAAGCTGGCATTGTGGGCAGGCCCCAGTCCAGCTGCCTTTGTTAGACGTGTCAGATGCTGACCTACCTGTCCACAGCGGAGTCCTTCCCAATGCGGTGTTGCCCCCATCCCTGGACCATGTCTATGCTCAGTGGAGACAGCAGGAACCAGAGACCCCAGAATCAGGGCAGCCTCCAGGGGATCCCTCAGCAGGTACTGGGAAGTGGGGGCTGGAAGACGGGGCCCCTAAGTTGGCAGGCCAGGCTCCAGATTTTGATTCTTAGACCTCCCTTCCCTCATCCTTTTCCAGCTTTCCAGGGCAAGGATCCAGCTGCTTTCTCACACCTGGAGGACCCTCGTCAGTGTGCACTCTGTCTCAAATATGGAGATGCGGACTCCAAGGTGAGGGTTGCTGCGTGAAGCTCTAGATTTGGGGTCTGGGCCCTAGAACCCCCCATCACGCCACTCCTCTTGCCACCAGGAGGCAGGGCGGCTCCTGTACATTGGGCAGAATGAGTGGACACACGTCAATTGTGCCATTTGGTCAGCTGAAGTGTTTGAAGAAAACGACGGCTCCCTCAAGAACGTGCATGCTGCTGTGGCCCGAGGGAGGCAGATGGTGAGGGTGTAGGCCTGGAAAGGTGGCCTCGTGGGGTACTTGTCCAGTGGGAGCAACTCTTAGTTCGCATTTCTTCCCTGGGCTTGTCCTTTGATTATTAATCCTAGGTACCTCTTTTAGTTGTCCCAAGTCTTATGCTGATAGTAGCTTTTTAAAAATTTGTGGGCAGCACCTGTGGCTCAAAGGAGTAGGGCACTAGCCCCATATGCTGGAGGTGGTGGGTTCAAGCCCAGCCCTGGCCAAAAACTGCAAAAAAAAAAACTCTAAAAATTTGTGCCCTCTGGCCATGATCTGGGCCTGAAGCATGGGAGACTAAAAGAAGATCTCTAATTGACACATACTGGATGTTTTGTATACAGCGTGGCATTTAGCTCTTATTTTGTTCTGGTGAAGTGAGGTGTTCCCTGGGTTAGAATTCCCATAGTCGACTCGATGCCTGTGGCTCAAGTGGCTAAGGCGCCAGCCACATACACCTAAGGTGGCAGGTTTGAATCCAGCCTGGGCCTGCCAAACAACAATGATGGCTGCAACCAAAAAAAAAAAAAAAATACCCTGGCATTGTGGCAGGTGCCTGTGGTCCCAGCTACTTAGGAGGCTGAGGCAGGAGACTCGCTTAAGCCCAGGAGTTGGAGGTTGCTGTGACCTGTGATGCCACGGCACTCTACCCAGGGGGACAGCTTGAGGCTCTGTCTCCAAAAAAAAAAAAAAAAAAAGAATTCCCATAGTCACCAGTGTGGGACGTGGCCCGGTACTGTAGAATGCCTCAAGCTCTCTATCAGGAGTTGGAATGATAGTAGTAACTACTGGCTTTAAGTACAGTAATAGAGGTCCCCGCTTTAGGATTGTGTGAGAAAGGTGGTAAGCGAAAATTAGCTGTTCTCTCTCTCCCTATTATCTGCTTCAAAAAATCTGAAAGAATTTGTGTGTGCACCTGGCCATGGGTGCAGTTGAGGAAGAGGTTATGTTTGGTGAGGGCTTTTGCTGTGTGAGATTCTGGGCCAGACAGGGACATAGCAGGCTCTCAGAGATACTGGTGCTCAGCATCACACATGCCTCCTCCCCCCCGCCACCCACAGCGCTGTGAGCTCTGTTTGAAGCCTGGAGCCACGGTAGGCTGCTGCCTTTCCTCCTGCCTCAGCAACTTCCACTTCATGTGTGCCCGGGCCAGCTACTGCATCTTCCAGGACGACAAGAAAGTATTCTGCCAGAAACATACAGACCTCCTAGATGGCAAGGTGGGCCAGAACTGTGGAGAGATAGTCCCCATTGTTCTCTGTTCCCCTTCTGCTTAGGGACCCCCGTCAATGCTGATTCCTGGTTCCTGCTCTTTCTCAGTGTCTCCTTGTATGTTCTCCCGGAGCCCTTTAGGCCAAGCTCCTGACTGTTCAGACCTTGCCCACAGAGCCTTTCCCTGGTATCCCCTTCTCACCCTCCAATCCAGCAATCCCCATTTGCCATCCACCTCCCAGGAGATCGTGACCCCTGACGGTTTTGATGTTCTCCGCCGAGTCTATGTGGACTTTGAGGGCATCAACTTCAAGCGCAAATTCTTGACGGGGCTTGAACCTGATGCCATCAATGTGCTCATTGGTAAGCCACTTGTTTTCTGCTCTCATCGTCCTGACCTCCCCCAGCCTGCCTCTGCTGACCTCTCCTTTTCACCACAGGCTCCATCCGAATTGACTCCCTGGGTACTCTGTCTGATCTCTCAGATTGCGAGGGACGGCTCTTCCCCATTGGCTACCAGTGAGCAGTCCAGGGGGACCCTGGTAGGGTTGGGGGACTTGAGGGATAGATCCCATTTCCCAAATTGTCTTAACCCATTTATCTCACCTGCCAGGTGTTCCCGTCTGTACTGGAGCACAGTAGATGCTCGGAGGCGCTGCTGGTATCGGTGCCGAATTCTGGAGTATCGACCCTGGGGGCCTCGGGAAGAGCCTGTGCACTTGGAGGCAGCAGAGGAGAACCAGACCATTGTGCACAGCCCCGCCCCTTCCTCAGGTAAGGCCTTGGTGCCACCCTACCTCGTTTTCCTCCCTTACTGCTGCCCTCCTTAAGCCTTCTTGGTCACCCACTGATGCCCGTATCCCTCTCCCCTCAAGAAAACCTAACATGCTTGCAGTTCTTTCATCCACTGTAATAACAGATAATTCATTGGCTGTGCACTGTGTGCTAGGGGATGTGCTCAGAATTTCATAGGAAGTGCAGTGGAGAGAGCACTGTGCTGCCTGCTTGAGGTGGGAGGTAACCTGGGGACAACTGAGGGGAGCAGAGTTTACGACTCCCAGACTTGGAGTCCGTGCTCATGTGATGCTCCCAGCCCTCTGATGAAGTAGACTCCTCTACACTGCACCTCGAAGGGGGACAGTTGCTGTCCACAGTGACTGATTAGCGGAACTGGGATTTGAGCCTGGATCCGTTCAGTTCTCAAGCTGGCACCCTTGCAGGCATGCTACAGTGAGGAATGGATCTGAGAGCTGGGTGGCAAAGAGCAAAGAATGGGCTTGGGGATTAGCAGAGAGGGAGAGGTCACTGTCAGCAGAATAGGAGGCGGAAGAGATTTGGATTATGTTTGTGGATAAGGGATTTACTCCAGGTTGGAGCATGATAAGAAGTGGAGAAGGGAGGCTGGTGCACCTCCCCTGGTTGGAAACAAGGGCATCTTGGGAGGAGGAGGCAGAAGTCAGCCAGCAAAGGTTGGATGTAGCTAGGTCATGGAGAGAGTCCCAAGCGCCAGAACTAAATGGATGATGCTTTGATGTGGTGGGGATGCACAGAGCAGGTGGGACAGTGGTGGAACTGGCCATCCTGGGGAGAGAGCATTGTCATGGCATGTGGGGTCTGAAGCAGAGAGAGAACAGTAGAGAGCCAGGAAGTGGGAAGATGGCAAAGCACAGCTGAGGAGAGGTCTTGAAGGGACCCTGACCCAGGTGTGTGTGTGTGTAGATTTTGTAGATGCCAGAGGGTAGGGTTTGGGGCCAGAAAGGTAACTGGAAACCAGTGTGTGTTGTGACTGGGTCAGGGTCAGGGCCTGGGAAGGCACAGTTGGCTTAAAAGAAGGGAGAACATGTGATGAGAGACTTTGATGAAAAGCCTTTGTCACCCCTGCTACCCCTGATGCAGCTTTCTTGCCTCTCTAGAGCCCCTAGATCATGAGGACCCCCTACCAGATTCAGATGCCCTTATCCCTGGAGCTCCTGAGCACCACTCTCCTGTTCAGAACCTGGATCCCCCGCTTCGGCCAGATTCTAGCAGTGCCCCTCCTCCAGCCCCTCGCTCCTTCTCAGGGGCTCGAATCAAAGTGCCCAACTACTCGCCATCCCGGAGACCCTTGGGGGGTGTCTCCTTTGGCCCCCTACCCTCCCCTGGTGAGCACCTGGGAGTGCCTGGGGAGGGTGGGGCAGGGGTAGCTGGAGCTGCTGGGCTGACACCAACCCTTCCCTTCACAGGAAGTCCATCTTCTCTGACCCACCATATTCCTACAGTGGGAGACATGGACTTCCCAGCTCCTCCCAGACGCTCTCGTCGCCCCAGCCCCCTGGCCCACAGGCCGCCACCATCACGGCGGACCTCCCCTCCTCTCCGAACTTCCCCTCAGCTCAGGGTGCCCCCTCCTACCTCAGTCGTTACAGCCCTCACACCTACCTCAGGGGAGCTGGCTCCCTCTGGCCCGGCTCCATCTCCACCACCCCCTGAAGACCTGGGCCCAGACTTTGAGGACATGGAGGTGGTGTCAGGACTGAGTGCTGCTGACCTGGACTTTGCAGCCAGCCTGCTGGAGACTGAGCCCTTCCAGGAAGAGATTGTGGCTGCTGGGGCAGTGGGAAGCAGCCATGGGGGCCCAGGGGACAGCTCAGAGGAGGAGGCTAGCCCCACCACTCGCTATATCCACTTCCCTGTGACTGTGGTGTCTGGCCCTGGTCTGGCTCCTGGGGCCCTCCCTGGGGCCCCCCGCATCGAACAGCTGGACGGAGTGGATGATGGCACAGACAGTGAAGCTGAGGCAGCCCAGCAACCTCGGGGTCAGGGGACTCCTCCTTCGGGGCCAGGAGTGGGCCGAGCTGGGGTCCTCGGGGCTGTAGGGGACAGAGCCAAACCTCCTGAGGACCTGCCTTCAGAAATTGTGGATTTTGTGTTGAAGAACCTAGGGGGGCCTGGGGAGGGAGGCACTGGTCCCAGAGAGGAGTCACTCCCCCCAATACCTCCCCTGGCTAATGGCAGCCAGCCCCCCCAGGGTCTGCCACCTAGCCCAGCTGACTCCACCCGCACATTTGCTTGGCTCCCTGGGGCCCCAGGGGTCCGGGTGTTGAGCCTGGGCCCCTCCCCTGAGCCCCCCAAACCTGCTGCTTCCAAAATCATCCTTGTAAACAAGCTGGGGCAAGTCTTTGTGAAGATGGCTGGGGAGGGTGAACCTGTCCAACCCCCAGTGAGGCAACCACCTCTGCCCCCTACCATTCCCCCTACAGCCCCCACCTCCTGGACTCTGCCCCCAGGACCCCTGCTTGGTGTGTTGCCAGTGGTAGGGGTGGTCCGCCCTGCCCCGCCCCCACCACCCCCTCCACTGACGCTAGTTTTGAGCAGTGGGCCTGCCAGCCCACCCCGCCAGGCTATCCGTGTCAAGAGGGTGTCCACTTACTCTGGCCGGTCCCCGCCAGCACCTCCCCCAAACAAAACCCCACGGCTAGATGAAGATGGAGAGTCACTGGAGGATACCCCACAAGTTCCAGGGCTTGGGAACAGCGGGTAAGCACAGTGCTGACACAGGCAAGGGAGGGGGTGGCTGAAAGGAGGCAGCTCAACCTCGTGGTTCCTCCCCACCAGATTTAGCCGAGTGAGGATGAAAACGCCCACAGTGCGTGGAGTTCTCGACCTGGATCACCCTGGGGAGCCCACTGAGGAGGAAAGCCCTAGGTGAGAGGCCAGGCCCCTCTCCTTGGAGGCTCTGGGACCTCTGTCTTTTCTCCCTCCTGACAGGTGTTTCCTCACAGGCCCCTTCAGGAACGGTCCCCTCTGCTGCCACTTCCAGAAGGTGGTCCCGCTCAGACCCTAGATGGTCCCCCAGACCTGCTGCTCGAGTCTCAGTGGCACCACTATTCAGGTAGGGACCAGCCTTTTCCTCTCACTGTCCTTTCCCTGTGCTTGGCAACTGACAATCACTTCAAAAAAGAGTACATGCTGAAGGCTAGGCATTAAGAGTTACAGAGATGCTGGGCCTACCAGGGAGGAGGCTGGGTACCTGGTAAAGCCAAAGATGAAGTTCTGAGATGGTCCAGAGAAGAGGGAGCCCACTTAGGACCCAGATGAGAGAAGGAACAATGGGAAGAAAGTGAGAAGGGAGTGATGTCCCAGAGTCCAGGAGGAGGGAGTACTCTGCAGTCCCAGCTGCCACAGTTAGTGCCAGGGTGGGGAGGATGTTATGTCAGAGTCCAGAATTGAAGACAGTGTGCTAAGGAAGCCAAAACAACCTCAGGCACCTCGCCAAAAAGTTCAGCTAAGCCTCACGGGGAGGAGGTGGGGCAGCAGGTTAGAGATGTTTGGCGTGAGGGCTGAGACAGTGGAGCTGGAATGAGGGGGAAGGTGGTTGTGGGTGAGAAAGGAGGTAGGCGCCAGCATGGTGGCTGCAGAACAGGTGACCCTGAAGACAGAGGGAAGGAGGTGAGGTGGGTGTCTATGCAGAGACCTTAATATACAGGGCACTTGGAGTAGTTTTAGCTGGTGGACTCAATGGAGCTGGAAGTGAAGTTCCCTGTTGGTCACGGAGTGAGTGGGCTTTGGCCAGGTAGGTTAGTAGTCAAGCAGCCTGAGGTTCAGAATCTGTTGTGGCCTGTTCTGTCTAGATATTTGAATTGTCTCATTACATAGAGTGTAGCAGCCAGTTCTTAACTGAGAGGCCGCTTTGGGGGTCAGAGATGGCATCCACATATGCCAGTGACCATAACAGACAAGTTGCTGACCTTGGGGACCATACTACATTTTAGCAGGGAGAAACAGGCATATGTGTGTTAATAAACTCACTGCAGGTTAGTCGTGCTGGCTCACACCTGTAATCACAGCACTCTGGGAGGCCAAGGCAGGCAGATCACCTGAGCTCAGGAGTTTGAGAACAGCCTGAACAAGAGTGAGAACCCATCTCTACTAAAAATAGAAAAACTAGCCAGGTGTTCTGGTGGGCGCCCATAGTTCTAGCTACTTGGGAAGCTGAGGCAAGAGGATCGTGTGAGCCCAGGAGTTTGAGATTGCTGTGAGCTATGAAGACACCCAGCACTCTACCCAGGGCAACAGAATGACACTTTTGTTTAAAAGAAAAAACAGGGTGGTGCCTGTTGCTCAGTGGGTAGGGCACCAGCCCCATATACCGAAGGTGGTGGGTTCAAACCCAGCCCTGGCCAAACTGCAACAAAAAATACCTGGGCATTGTGGCCTGTGGTCCCAGCTCCTTGGGAGGCTGAGGCAGGAGAATCACCTAAGCCCAGGAGTTGGAGGTTGCTGTGAGCTGTGTGACGCTGCGGCACTCTATTGAGGACGATAAAAAAAAAAGAACAAACAAGCGCACTGCAGATTGGCATGAGTTCTGTGAGAAAGCAAGCACGGGAGTGCCTGGGTAGGGCCCTGTACTCAGGCCTGTTGTGTTTAAAATGAGATGAGGATGAAAAGAAGGGTAAGAGAAGAGGCTAAGAAGTTGTTAGAGGTAAACTCAGGCCTGGCTGGAGGTGATGTCAGTCACCCTGCAAGAGTCCAGTTTAGAGTCTCAGTGGGGAGAGTGTGGCAAGTTGACCCAGAGAAATGATATGGAAAGAGTGTGACCATGGGAGCCCCGCCTCTCCTAAAGCATGTTCCACTCAGACTTTCGTGCCCCTCCCCCACCAGACACATTGGTCAGTCCTCAACCACATCCCACTTCAGCCAGCAGCAGCATTCAGTGCAGCCCATCTCTTCCCCCTTGAAGCACTTTCTTCCCTGGCTTCCAGGATTCCACATTCTCTTCTCACCTTTCTGGTCATACCACCTCCTTGTCCCAGCCTGTCAATTTTGATGTGTCCCCAGACCCCAGCTTTGACTTCAACATCTGCACACCTGGACGCTGTCGTCTGCCTTCATGGCTCTAAATCTCATGTGTATTCTGATAGTTTCCACGTTGTTCTCTGCAGCCTAGACCTGGTCCCTGAACTCCAAGCTCATACAGCCTACTGCCTGCTCAAACCTCCACCAGCATGTTACAGGGGGAGGTTTTCTAAGAGTCATCTCAAAGTCAGCATGTCCCAAACTGAGCCCTCTGCCTTCACCCCAAACTCATTTTTCCCTTCCCCTCACGATCTCAGTCATTAGCAGTTTAATCCTTCCACTTATTCAGCCTCACATCTCAGAGTTGTTTGTCCACCCTACTTTCTCTCATATCTACATATGCTACATCAGCAGCTCCTGTCTGCTATGTTGTTAAAATGTATAACCCCCTGGGTGTCACCTGTGGCTCAGGGAGTACGGCGCTGGCCCTGAGGGTGTTGTGTTCAAACCCGGCCCCAGCCAAACTGCAACAAAAAAAATAGCCGGGCATGTGGCAGGTGCCTGTAGTCCCAGCTACTCAGGAGGCTGAGGCAAGAGAATTGCCTAAGCCCAGGAGTTGGAGGTTGCTGTGAGCTGTGATGCCATAGCACTCTACTGAGGGCAACAAAATGAGACTCTGTCTCAAAAAAAAAAAAAAAAGTATTAAACCCTAGGCAGCGCCTGTGGCTCAAAGTGCCTGGGGTGGCAGGTTCAAACCCAGCCCCGGCCAAAAACTGCAAAAAAAAAAAAAAATATTAACCTCTGAGAAATCCTTTAAATAGCCCATGCTATACAGCGTACTTGGCTCTGTGCATGTAAGTCTATATGATTCTCATAATCATTTTTTTTTTCTTTTGAGACTGCATCTCACTGTTGCCCAGACTAGAATGATGTGGTATCAGCCTAGCTTTTAGCAACCTCAATCTTCTAGGTTCAAGTGATCCTGCCTCAGCCTCCTGAGTATCTGGGACTGCAGGCACCTGCCACAACACCTGGCTGGTTTTTCTATTCTTAGTAGAAAATGGGATCTTGCTCTTGCTCAGGCTTCTCTTGAACTCCTGAGTTCAAGCAATCTTCTTGTCTCAGCCCCTCCTCTCAGAGTGCTGGGATTATAGGCGTGAGCCACCACGTCCAGCCTATATTTATAATACTTTACAGAAATTTGCTGTATATAAAAAAGTCATATACAATGCATAATTTTTCAGTATTTTTAATTTTATATGAGAAACAGTAACGATGGCTATATGGGCATTTACAGTAGACTGGGTCCTGCAGAGCTAAAATAGTCTAATCTCCCATGGAGTGCTCTCCTGCCAAGAAGCCCTGCAGGAAAGGAACTGCAGGCACCTGTTAGCCTAGGAACTTTAGCCTCCCTGGGCAATTGGAGCAGGAGGGCCATTAGATACCAGTGCCTTTGTCTGGAGGGAGGGAGAGTGGTGTCTGCTAGCAGGGCGGTGGGGAGTGAGGGGCTTTTGAGTCCAAGAAAGGTGATCCTCATTTATCCTACCTGCTCCCTGGGACCAGGTGAAGCTTCAAGCTCTGAGGAAGAGCCTCCATCCCCAGAGGACAAAGAGAACCAGGCCCCGAAACGGACTGGCCCCCATCTGCGCTTTGAGATCAGCAGTGAAGATGGGTTCAGCGTGGAGGCAGAGAGCTTGGAGGGTGAGCTGGAAGGAGCAGTGGCAGGAGGGAAAGTGTCCATAAAACAACATCCTGACTCTGCTCTGGCCTTGCCCTCTCTCCAGGGGCGTGGAGAACTCTGATTGAGAAGGTGCAGGAGGCCCGAGGGCACGCCCGACTCAGGCACCTCTCCTTTAGTGGTAAGTCCATGGGGATACTGGGGGGCAAGAATGACTCCCAAAGGGCAAGATGGGCCTTTATGACTGGTGTATCCTCATCTTGTCTCTTCAGGAATGAGTGGGGCACGGCTCCTAGGCATCCACCACGATGCTGTCATCTTCCTGGCAGAGCAGCTACCCGGGGCTCAGCGCTGCCAGCACTATAAGTTCCGCTACCACCAGCAGGGAGAGGGCCAGGAGGAACCGCCCCTGAATCCCCATGGGGCTGCCCGTGCTGAGGTCTATCTCCGGTGAGAGGTCTAGGGTGTAGTGCCTGGGTCAGGAGAGCCCCATGGGAGGTCTTGAGGGTGGGAATTAAAGTCTGTACCAGTTGGAAATTGAGGCCTGGGAAGGAAACAGTAGGCTACTCTGAGAGTTATTTCTAGAGGTCACACCATAAGAATGAACCCCACCCACTTCCCCTTTGGCTGTGTCTTCCATAAGCATATTCCTCCTACCCTACCAGCAGCAAGTCCTGATCAAAGAATGAGTAGGCAGCATCTCCTTAAAGGAATGGCAGTGAACCTCCCTCCCTTCCTCCCTCCCACCTGCAGGAAGTGCACCTTTGACATGTTCAATTTCCTGGCCTCCCAGCACCGAGTGCTCCCTGAGGGGGCCGCTTGTGATGAGGAAGAAGATGAGGTACAGCTGAGGTCAACCAGGTATGGGGCAAGCTGGGGTGTGGGGGTGGTGTGGAAGAGTCCTAAAGAGGGTAACCAGGATTGAGAAGGGTCATACCTGGGGTACTAGCCTGTTTGATACTGCTGTCCCTCACCAGACGTGCCACCAGCCTGGAGCTGCCCATGGCCATGCGTTTTCGTCACCTCAAGAAGACATCCAAAGAGGCTGTTGGTGTCTACAGGTTAGTGGGGTTGGAGGGGAGGATGCCCCTTGGGTGGATGGACAGGTGCACTGGTAGAGGGCTGCCTGGTTTCTGTCCCCATATCCCCTGAGTTCCCCTTTATTCATCTTAACCTGCAGATCTGCTATCCATGGGCGAGGCCTGTTCTGTAAGCGCAATATCGATGCCGGTGAGATGGTCATCGAATACTCTGGTATCGTTATTCGGTCTGTGCTGACTGACAAGCGGGAGAAGTTCTACGATGGGAAGGTGCTCACGGTGGGAATGAGGTGGGTGAAATGGGGCCAGATATGGGGACAGAGAACCTGATTCCTCCCACCCTACCCCTGCAGGGCATCGGGTGCTACATGTTTCGCATGGATGACTTTGACGTGGTGGATGCCACAATGCATGGTAACGCGGCCCGCTTCATCAACCACTCATGTGAGCCCAACTGCTTCTCTCGTGTCATCCACGTGGAAGGCCAGAAACACATTGTCATCTTTGCCCTACGCCGCATCCTGCGTGGTGAGGAGCTCACCTATGACTACAAGTTCCCCATTGAGGATGCCAGCAACAAGCTGCCCTGCAACTGTGGCGCCAAGCGCTGCCGCCGGTTCCTTAACTGAGGCCGTGGCCACCCACCACGACCCCTCACACCTCCTGCTGCCATCTTGCCCCAGCCTGGGGATTCCCTAATCCTTCCCAGAGCATCTCACTCCTACCCTCATGTTCAGGGTGGATGTGGGCATGCAGGTGGCAAGGGCCCTGCCTC
>CAUYQV010052777.1:0-78786 GCA_963574575.1 Galagoides demidoff
AAATGGCCGGGTGTTGTGGCAGGCGCCTGTGGTCCCAGCTACTTGGGAGGTGGAGGCAGGAGACTCGCTTGAGCCCAGGAGTTGGAGGTTGCTATGAGCTGTGATGCCATAGCACTCTACCCAGGGGGATAGCTTGAGGCTCTGTCTCAAAAAAATAAAATAAAATAAAATAAAATAAAATAAAATAAAATAAAACATTACTATGGCTGGCATGGAGGACAGACTGGAGGGTGGAGAGCCCAGAGGTAGGATGGCCACTGTTTAATCTGTTGCAATAGCACAACAAGAGCTGAGTTAAGGCAGACTTGGAGAGATAAAACCAGGGGGTAGACTTGGAGGTTGTTTCAGAGGTAGATTTCAGAAGTATATTTGGAAGAACCAGCTGATGTTTCATAATCAATTAAATGCTGAAGGTTAGGGATTAAGGAATGATCAAAGTGGTGAAAGTCTCGAGTTGTAAAGAATGGTTACATGGGACCAGATACCAAGATAAGCAAAATAGAAGAAAAAGAGAAAAAGTAGGTGTTCAGGGGAGGGGAGAAAGAGAGGTTAGAAATATTGAATTTACTGTGCATTATGTGGCTACAGAAATATATCTGGGAGACCGCTGGATGCTATCAGATGTTCAAGACCCTCTCAGGCAGGGTTACAGATACAAATATATATATATGAAGATACAGATCTGAAATCTACCATCAAATTTCTCCAATTAGAGTAAGAGAGAAGAGCTAGAAAAGGAAATAGCCCTGGGAAAGAGCGGAACAAGATTGTGAGTATGTGGTGGGGGAAAAAAGCAAGTAAAGAGACTTTAAAGAAGGAGTGGTTAAAGGTGACAAATTCCATGGGGAGACGTGATCTACAGACAGGAGGGACGTTGGTGACTGTGTTGTCATTGATGAGGTGAAGACTCTAGGGCCACAGATGGGAAAGAGAAAGTGAAGAAAACAGGAACTTTGGACAAGTTGATGTGGAATTTAATTAATGGAGATTTAGGCTAATGGCTTGTAGGACAGGGAGAGTTGAAAATAGGGATTTTTTTTTTAATAGAAGGTGATTTGCCTTATTGTTGATAAAAACTTTTACAGTATCATCAGGTAGAGATTTTGACCAAAAGAGTTGTTTTCTTGGCTAGATTGGTTCAAATGCTGGGTGTAGGTGAAGTAAGATCCTCAAAGGGCATCTTCCACTCATGTCTTCCTAAAGTATCGTGTTATGTGGCAAGAATATCTGTGAGCATTGAAATACTGGAGAGTTGACTATTCCCTGGGAATAAAATAATTGTTCAGAAGAATAGCCTTTTTCATTTCTAGAAATCAGAATAGATGGAAATTCTGCTTCTTGACTTTTGTGATCATTAAATGTTCTGGCGCTTACCAATCATGTGACAACAGGCCAGCTATTTACTTTCTCTGAGTCTCAGTAGCCTTATTTATAAAACAGCAACACGCTTATATTGCAGGGATGTTTTTGGAGATTCCCATTCTGCACCATTAATTTTCTTGGAGCCTACCATAGTTAGGCACTCAATAAATGTTAGCTCGCTCTTTCCCACCCCCCACCAGCATTTGATTACCGTGTATTTGATTACTTTGGCTTGAGCCAACTCCCTTAACAAATGTTTCCACCTTAGATTAAAATTAATTCAAAGACAGAGACCAGCAACACATCCTGTAAGGGACTAAGAAAATGCATTAATTTTGTAAATTAATAAATATGCAAATGGAAGCTTTGTATGGAATTGGCGCCATATAAGCCAGAGTCAAATTGTGTTGTAAATTATGCATTGCCATATGGACCAGATACTCTTGACTTAGCATGCAAAGCAGGGGAGGCTGGAGCAGACCTGCTGGAATGGCTTCTGAGAGCAAGTGGCATGCTTGTTCAATAGCAAGCCCGGTGCTGAGTCACACAGCTGATTCTGGAGTGGCACAGAGAGCCCCATGATGAGCAGGCTGCCACGCAGCTATTGCTGAGAATAACCCAGGGGAAGAATGTGACCACCAAGGGCAATGTCAACCACGAACTCATATGAGCCAGTCCCCATATGATGAGTGCGCCATGCAGGGGAGGTGGCAGGATAGAAGGACTCTCCCTGGCAGAGCCTGAGCTGGTGCCAAAGTTCTTCCAGCTTCAAGGCAGGCGTGACTGGCCTGGGGAAATGTGGGTTGCTGCTAGATTGATTCATCAATTATTATAAACTCAATAGTCTAAGAACAGTCCAGGTGTTCAACAAGGTGCTAGAGAGAGGCTGGAGGGCACCGATTTCCTCTTATGATTATTCAGCAGTGTCACCCAGAGAACTTTTTAAAAATAGAATCCTGGGCTCCTTGCCTCTGGAATTCCAATGCAGCAGAATCCTGGACTGGGATCTGAAAATCTGCTTTCAATGTCACAATTAATTCTGATGATCAGCTAGGTTTGCAGGTTGTGGCTGAAGTGGCATTTTCTTTCTTGGTCCTGGGCTTCAAGAGTCTGAAAAGGTAGCTGAGAAGACAAGGTTGGGATCCTGGGACCCTGTTCTTCATTGCTTGTGAGCTTAGTGAGCCTAAGGAAGAAATTGCTCATAGCTAGGCAGAACAGGGGAGGCTTTTGGAGGCCACAAGCTACAGGCTAGGCGTAATGGGTGGGAATGAGATCAGGAGTGGAGGAAGAAGGGAGGCCTTTACAGATGGAGAAGCCTCCTGCTACTTGGGATGAATTCAGAAGGGGTTAGCCTCAGATGTGGGGTCAGCTGGCTTGGATCTGGACTGTGGCTGGGCTGGGACACCTGTGGAAGGGGAGCTTTTGCCTTTTAGGTTCTTTTAGTAGTTTTTCTGTGGGGATACTAAACTCGTGCTGCTAGTTATGGTCCTGGTGTGGCTGAAGGTCTGTGTGCCTAGGGCAGGGTGGCTATGAAGCCATGAAGGATGATTAAGTGGCCATCCACATCGTCCAGGCTCACATTGCTCACAATAGTACTTTTGAGAAAACTCATTTCTCTTCCATGATGACAATATTCTGGAGGGACTTGCAGCACCAGCAGTGTGTCCTAGAATCCTCTTTTTCTCATTTACCCACCTCCTTCACATACAGCTTCTGCGTTCTGTCTGTCTCTGTATTCTCTCTCTCTCCTTCTCTCCCTCCTCAACCTTCTTCTCAAAACAAAATCAAACAAAATCTCTTCCAGGCAACTCATTTTCACCTCTGACTATCCCTTATCAGGACAGGAATAAGGGTGGGAATCAAAGCCTGCTGGACAAGAGGAAAGAAATGGGACTGGCCAAGGCGTCATCCTTTCTAAAGGGCAGGGGATAGCCACCACTTAATCATGAATAGTCTGTCGCATAAAATCAAAATGATCACTGTAGTTGCACATTCAACCTTAGACAGACTCTAGACATTTCTAAGGGGCAGTGCTTCTCCATGAGATGCTAGTCAACCCCTAAATGCACATTGTCTGGCTACTCCCAGGAACTAGTATAGTTTCTGAATCCCTAGAACAGGGCCTGGGAATATGCATTGCCAACACTGTCCACTGGTATTTTAATGAGGTCAACTCCTTTACACTTCTGCAATAATCACTTTGGAAACTGGTCTGGGCTAGGTTTATACTTTGCACGGTGGAAACTTCACCCATCCATGAAACCACACAGTAAGTAACACCTCCACAACTGTGGCTCTTGCCATCCAGGCCCTTTTGTTATAAACCAGCTTGACATCATTAGGAAAGGAGATCTTTACAGTCATGAGAACATGCTCATAAATTCTGCTTGCTTCATATTTAACACTGTGCTGTTGGACATAATCTTTCTGGTCTCAGTTTCTTTATCTGTAAAATGGGAATGATTTAAAAAATGATCTTACAGGGCAACTGAGAGGGTTAAAAGAGGCAATGCATTTGAAGACAGAGGGGTTTAAAGAGGTAATTAGGTGTTTTAATTAGGTAATTAAGCATGTCCTGAGCCCAAATCTTCCTCTATAGAACAGCCACTGAATCGGCCGAGGGATCTGTCCTCTGAGCCAACCGTCTTCCACTTGGCAGGCCTTCACATCCTCTAAAAAGCCTGTGATCCTGCCCTGCACATCTCATCTCTGGGCTTAACATCCCCAAGGATCCACGAGAACTGGCTGTGTTTGCCATCCCCGGAGATATCTCATTTTACAGCTGGGCAAACCCCAGCATGCAAAGTTCATGTCTTTGCAAAGTCATGCAGTTACAGAAATGTCTGGGCAGCAGGTGGCAAAATGGTGTTGTTAGCAGAGCCACAAAGATAATCACGCCTCACTACTAATCATTCCCCATCTCGTTCACGTTTTATAATTTACAAGGGGCTTCCACATCCATTATCTCTTCCAGCCCTTCCAACAACCCCGTGCAGGTGATTTAGTAGAGTAATAAGTACGCTGTGCATTTGGACGGCACGCTGCCCTTTTCAAAGCACTTCTACACCCACTCTCTCAGTGGATCTTTCTACACCCTTAGGAGATAGAAAGGGCAGGAATTATCAGAAGAAGAAACCAAGAAACAGAGAAGGCGAGTGCTGACAAAGATCAGATAGAACTGGATTCAGACGCAGGTGCTCTCTTCAGACCGAGGGATGGCCCCTTGTGTAAAATACTTCCTACTCCTTTCCTAAACAGGTAGACTTGTCCCTTTTCTTCTGGAATATTAGGACAAAACTGGCAAATAGTGCATGAACAATGTGTTCTAGTCAATAAGAACTATGCCACGGCTGAAACGACTGCTTTTTGCTGAGCTGGGTCATCCTGTCCTTTGGTCTAAGTCTAGCTGCCAGCATCACCTATGTGCACCTGGTGACCAGCATAAAGACCTGGGACACACACTCAGGCCTCCAGGGCAGGCAGGATGCTGGCTGTGGCCCAGGCCTGAAGTCTGGGCTGAGGACTATCCCTCCAAGCAGAGGTCAGGAGACATGGTCCTCTGTAGGCTTCCCTCCTTTTCCTGTCTGCTCACTGATATCCCCTCGGGGTTAGAGCTGGTTACCATAAGCCTGTCAACCTCCTTAGCAATTTCCAATAAAGAAGCTGGCTGGCCTGAGATCACCAAGGAAAAGAAGAGATGCCGAAGGTACCCAGCCTCATGTGTCGCCCCATGCCACAGAAGGGATTGCCCAGGACTGGGGATCCAGCCAGCTGTGTTGGGTGTGTGTGATCTGTTGGCTCCCAGAGGGGGGTATGGAGGGCTGGGTGGAATCCCTGGCTGGGAGGAGTAGTGGGGGGCACTGTACCCCAGTGGGAGGAGGGAGAGGCAGGAGTTTGGTGAAAATGGAGTTATAAAATAGACGGATTACTTAAGAAAATCATCTTCCAGGTAGAAATCGAGTATGTCAATGGTTATTACTCCAAAGGGGGCAAACGGGGAAGGGAAAGAAGCTGGCTCTCCCCCTGGCTCATTTCTCGCTCTTCTTTCCCTTTTGCAGGTTTCTGTACATGTCGTTTCACTGCCAATCACTGCCTCTTGGGTTATTATTGGTCTGACTGTGTCTTCAGTAAGTGTGTGCCCTGAGCGCTGTGTGTGGGCTTACTGGGCAGGAGAGAGAGTTCAGGAAGCCTGGTGACTCCAGGAACGCGAAGGGCATATTGGAATTGGGGTACAAAGGGGTGCCACAGACCTGCCACCCTCAGGGAACCATGGTGGAATGACAGGAATGGCAGGTGATAGGAAGTCTGGACAGACCCATAAACTGCGGCTGACTTTTTCATTTTTTATTTCTCTCAGCAAGACTTTTCCTCTTTATCCATTGCTCTTTCTATGACACGTGCTTTAAGGGCTAATTTATTAAGTGACTATTCTAAGAAAGCTGGTAGCAGCTTGGGTTTCCGGATTGGAAGCGCTCTAGAAACTGTTCATTCTTGGGCAACATTGCAGAGAAAGGAAGATTGGGATTTATTTAATAGTACAGCTGGATTCAAGTCCTGGCCCTACTTTTATGATTAGGTGGAACCATGTGAAACTGACGTTTTTATAGGTCAAATATTGGCAATTTCCTGCAGTTTAATGTCATAGATGTGGAGACCTGGACATGCCACTCAACATCTCTGGTGTTTTCTTACTTGTGTCCACAAGTGGAGTCTCCCACTACCCCAGTATTCCTACTCAGTCCCCAAGTCCTGGAGCATCTACCTTTGGTCATTTCTCTAGATTAAGTTTGGTTTTTCTGCCATCCTGGGATGGTGTCATTCCAGGCCCAAAGTGTATCCTGCCTGGGACTTGTAACAGCCCCTGAGTGATTTCCATGATCTTGTTCCTCCTGCCATAAGCAGAGTTAATGTTTAAAATCTAGGTCTACATGTGGAGACAGAGATCTTGTTGCATTATTCTCTGTGTGGCAGCTTATACTCCCCTGCAGAGCCACAGGCGAGGTCCCGCCTTTCACCTCCATCTCCCTGAATGTCCCCCTGCAGATCTGGCTGCTCAGCCCCACCCTGTCTCCCTTCCACACAGCTCAGGGTCCTGGAGGATATGTTGCTTTCCCTCCCACATGGCAGAATCCTGTTGATGACCCAATACCCAGCTCACCCTTCCTTGTACTCCATTTCCAGGTCACTTGCCCTGTGCTGGATTGTGAGTGTTGGGGCAAGGGTGGCCCCTCGTTCATCTGTGGGTCCCAGTGCAGGCATTCAGTAGATATTGGTGGAGTGGGTGAGCAAGTTAGTGTGTGAACACATGGGGAACCTGGGCATCTGGGAATAAGGCCGGAAGCTGGGCCTTCCCAAAGTAGAATCCCAATACTTGGAAATCCGTGGTCTTCTTCTCCAAGCCTGAGACTCTGAAGCTTCAGACAAAAGTCTTGGGGCTTTATTTTGGGTACAACTCTAGAAGACAGGAAGAAAACACTGTTAAGGATGAAAGGCATCTTTTTAGGTCAATTCTGGTCATTGATCCAGCCACATTAGGTCCCAGTGGTCATGACTCCCAGGGAAGTGTGCCTTTGTGCACGCTCTCGTGTGTGTGTGTGTGTTTGGGGGTTGCTGCTGACTGATAGTGTCTGAAGCTTTCTACAGGGCCCTTAGGAAGACCCACTGACCGATTTTTGATGCAGATGCCTTAGTGTCACTGTCCATCTGCTGCATACTCCAGCCAACAGGACCCAGTGCTGGCAGGAATCTTTCACATCTTGAAAAGACTGCATTAAATGGCTTAGTTCATCTGGTGACAGGGAAGGCTCTGCATAGGTCCAACTCACTGACTTATTCTTTTTATTCTTCCAAATATTAGGGGTTATATCTATAAGCTATCAACTTCCCTGCCTGGGTACTATCTCCCCCCTTGTCACTGAACCATTAAGGACTATGGGTTACCAAGTAGGCCAAAATAATTTACTGTATGTTTCTTTGGAGGTGAATGTTGCAGACAAATGCTCTGAATTAATGGCCCTTCTCATCCTGGCCCCCCACCTATTGGGGATGATACCTTTCTGTTTGGGTTCAGAACCACTGCACGTTCTGCATAGGGGTGTAGCTTTGCTGGTTGGGTCTGATCTAGACTTCAGTGGTCTCTGTTCAGGGAGGATTCCAGGACAGCACAGAGCAAAGGGCTGTCTGATGAAGATGGAGTGCAGAGCCTTCTGGCTCACCAGGCGATTCCCAGTACACCTGGCCCAGAGGATGTGGGCAACCAGCATTCTGCGCCCCAAATACATGGACTCTGTGATATAATCCCAACTTGTCATTAACCCAGAGGACATGAAGCCTGTTTCCCTAATATGCTACTCTGATTTCAACCTTTGTAGGCCAGGCATAGAATTATTTTTGGATGCTCCAGCACACAGTATATAAAATTATACCCATATTCCCCAATAAACAACACACACACACGTATGTATGTCCTGAGTGGGCTGCAGTTGCCTACTTTGTCATCTTACGATTTGTAAACATTCAATTAGATATTTGTTAACATTTGGTTTTATAGTTTTCTTCTCAGAGCTGGGAACTATTGGGAGTCCTCTTTTCAGGTACAGCCATGAGGCTCCTTAGGGCTCTCCATCGTCCAGCACAGTACTCCAGTGAAGTATTTCTCAGCATGAGCCTCCTTGTGGCTTTCCACATGCCTAATGCCTTGGCCGTGGGCACCTGTACGAGTGGCTTAGTTCTGTGGGTGCTTCCCTCCTTGGCACATTGGTGTGCCCGGGCAGGCCTGCCCCTTCTGAGTGCTCTCACCTGGACCAGTTGCTCCAGGGCCTGCAGCTCTGCTGTCTTCTGAGTTCTCCCTTCACGATCGTGCTGGTGAAAGCATCTGCCTCTCTCTGAGTTTAGAGTCTCTAGGTCTGAATACCAAGACTTCCACTTTCTTGATATGCTCCCTCATTCTGGCTAAACCACATCATTTAGGAAATTCTTGAGAAAGGTTCTTGGAAATAATTTCCTTTTAATTTTAAGGAGTTTTTGTTGTTGTTCTTGTTCTTAACAATCCCCGCTCACGCACACTCACACACCATCACCTTGTCCCTTCCCTACACACACATTGAGAGTTTTGTTTTTTAAAAAAGTGATAGTCTTGACCTTGGATTCCATTTATGTTTTGGTTGAAACAATTATCTGATTTCCTCAAGGCAACGTAGACTCTGACTATTGTAAGGTGTTTACAATTCTGGGTAGGAAAAAAGGACACAACAATGAGTGTTATGGACTGAATTGTGTCTCCCCACTCCTCCAAAATTCAGATGTTGAAGGCTGAATCCTCAGTGTGACTGTATTTGGAGGGCCTTTAAGGAGGTAATTAAAGTTAAATGTGGTCCTGAGAATGGGGCCCTGATTTGATGCGCTTGGTGTCTTTATCAGAAGAAGAAAAGACACCAGGGAAGTGCCCAATGGGAAACAGCCACGTGAGGAGAGGCTGTAGGCCAAGCAGGGTGTCCTCAGGAGGCATTAACCCTTCCTGCATCTCGATTTTGGATGTCCAGCCTCCAGAATTGTGAGAAATATATTTCTGTTGTGTAAATCCACGCAATCTGTGATATTTTGTTATGAAAGTCCTAGCAGATTAATACCATGGGTATTTTAAGATTTTTATCTCACTCTGTTGGTGTTATGTGTTCAATAAACATTTTCTTATCTGATGCTGGGAGAAGTTCTTTGATATGATTAAAAAAAAAACTAAAGAAACCAAACAGGAAATATATTTCAAAGGATGACCAGGATGGGCTGATGTAATTATTGGGCAGAACTCCTGGGAAGCAGGCTCCTCCCAACCCTTGCCTCCTGTTTAGCTTCACAACTCCCCCGGGTTTTCTGATCTGCAACCTTACTTGTAGGTCTGGGTCTTTTGGGAGCTTCCCCAGCTACTTAGTTCTCCTGTGTCATTGATTTATCATTTGAAAGTTAAATCTCAGACCTGGATGGTGGCCAGGAGTTGGAGATGGCTTTCCCCCTCTCCTACCTTTTGGTTTATGTACCTGTTTATTTACTGATAAGTTGAAGTGTTCCCTGCTGCCTTTCACAAATAATCCAGCAAATCCTTGAGATTTATTTGAACGATTGATTAGAAAAGTCAATGATGTACACGGAGGATTAAAGAAAGAAATATTTGGAATCCACTCCAGTATCTGGTATCTCAAAGGCAGTCTTGACTCCTCCAAATTTATATGCCACAGGCAGAAAGAGAAGGAAAATTCCTTTATATACATTGCATAGTCTGTGTAATGAAAAGAGCATAGACTGGCCTCAAAGACGTTGATCATAACCTGAATCTGTCCAATGGAAGGTGTGACCTTGATCAAGTTATCACACCTCCCCAGCCCCAGTTTGCTTATTTTGTTTTTATTATGGTAAAAAAAATCACATATAAAATGTATCATCTTAGCTAATTTTAAGTGTACAGTAGTGTTAATTGTACACACGTTATTTCTGTGCAACAGATAGCTAGAACCTTTTGTCTCCTGAAACTGAAACTCTATGCTCACTGACAAGCTTCCTTTTCTCCCTCCTTCCTACCCCCATCATTCTACTTTCTGTCTCCAAGAGCTTGACATGTTTGACTTTTGAACTATTAATAAGACCCATCCACAAAAAAAGAGACCTCATTCTAAACTTTCTCACCTCCAATCTTGGTTGTGAAGCAATGTTGAGTCAAGGCCTATGACACGGCTTTGGAAACTAACTCACTCTTAAAATGCCAGGCGTTATTTTGAACACAAGCCAGCCTCATCCAGACAGGCAAGGATAATCTGGATATAAATCTGGCTTAAAAAGTCTAACAGTCTGGTTATTTTCAGATGTCCAGAATTTCTGATTGTGTTTTAAGGAGAACTGGAAAAATCAATTAAAAGGGTGTATTTGGGGGGAATCTTTCTGTTGTAAGTACAGATGAGCAAGTGCTGAGTAGAAAGTTATTAATTGGCTTAGCCCCCTGTCTTGCTTATCCTAGTTCAGTCCTTATTACACTGTCGTCACTGCGATTCAACATCTGTCCTCTGTGACCTTGGCTAGTTAATTCCCAGGGGCCGAGAGGCTTCTGCAGTGGATGTGGGAAGGGAGTGCTTCACCTTTGATTCCCAGTTGTTTTTCGAGCTCATTCTTTACCATTCTTCTATGTTTGTGTTTTGTCATAGATACATCAAGCTAGTACTTGGGTACGCGTAAATAATCTCTAAATAAAGAAATATATATACAGAGTGGATGTTCATTTTAAAACTTAATTGCGTTTTTAATTTACAGCATGTAGAAACAAAATGCTTTCAAGACCAATAACGTGTCTCCTGCATCAGTCAGCGTTCGCCAGAGAAGTAGAAACAAGAAGAGGGAGATTTCTCTGGGGCAGGGAGGGGAGAGAGAGAGAAAGCAAGGGTGTGTGGGGGAGAGAGAGGGAGAGATGCTGTTTCTGTAGAGCATCCTGACTGACGCAGGAAGGAGGTTATTGGCAGCTGAAGCATTTTGTCATTGCATCTAGGAGCAAGAAAACATCTCTGTGGAGAGGGAAGACAGAGAGAGAGTGCTCAGAAGAGACAGACTGAATTTAAGGCATAGGCTTGTGAAGTGTGGGTACTGGCAAGTCCAAACTCTGCAGGGCAGGCTGGAAACTGAGGCACAGTTTCTATGTTGCGGTCTTGAGATAGAATCTCTTTTTCTCTGGGAAATCTCAGTTTTTCTTTTAAAGCCTTCAGCTGATTGGAAGGAGCTCGCCCACATCCTGGACTTCACCCAAGCCTACCTTAAACAACAGATCGTAGCCGTTAATCACATCCACACGACACCTTCACAGCAGCACCCAGGTCAGTGTGTGATCACCTAACTGGGCACACAGCCTGGCCAGGGTGACGCCTAACACTCACCATCACACTACCCTGTTACCTGGTACTGAACTGGTCTCTCAATTCTAATCTTTCCTGTTCTAAACACCCTCCAGGCTCCAGGCCATTTCCAGAGTCAGCTGACTAAAGGAAATCGTTGGCCATGTCTCTTCTTTGCTTAACTTCCATCACCCCCCAGAAAAAGAACAAGTCTTCAGATTGGCATCCACTGCTCTATAGACTGTGGTCTATGTTCCCCCCACCACCAGCTTTCTGTCAACAGAAGCATCTAATTCATGCTAAATCCTGCTCCCTACCACTCCCCACATCTGTGCTTTTCCATCAGTGTGCCCTCTGAGAGCATGTCATTCCCATCAATTGGTATCTCATCTCCTTCTAATTGTGTCTATCCAAACCCTTCCCTCTTCAGTCAGTATGTCCAGCATCCAGACCATTACGTTACTCTGGAAAACTTCTTCTTTTTCTACTGTATATTTAAGACTCAGTTAATATATTCCTTCCCCCATGCATAGGCTAGGAATATCAAATAAAAATTTAATAGATGGCAGACTGCAGGAAGATATTTCTAATGCCTAAAACAGTCAAGGGAATAATTTCTAGAATATACAAAGAAATCCTTCAAACCAACAAAAAAGAAAGGACAAGAAAAACCAATAAAAAAATGGGCCAAAGATATCCCAAGGCAATTCACACAAGAAGCAGCCCTGCCAGGCAGCAAGTTATGAATAAGTGTTCAAGCTCACCAGTAACCAAATCAATGAAGATTAGAACAACATTGATGTGTTACTTTACGATAGCTCAGGTAGCAGAAATTAGAAAGGCAGATAATACCAAACATTGTCTGGGATGTGTCTGATTTCACAGCTTTCCATGTTTTGATCTATCACTCAACTTTTTTCTTTTTTTGAGACAGAGTCTCACTCCGTCACCCTGGGTAGAGTGCTGTGGTGTCATCATAGGTTACAGCAACCTCAGACTCTTGAGTCCAAGAGATCCTCCTGCTTCAGCCTCCCGAGTAGCTGAGACTACAGGCTAGTTTTTCTATTTTTAGTAGAGACAGGGTCTCACTCTTCTCAGGCTGATCTCAAATAAGTGAGCTTAAACAATTCTCCCACGTTGGCCTCCCTTAGGGCTAGGATGACAGGTGTGAGCCACCATGCCCTGGCTTATCATTCTATTGGTTTGGGAGTCACTGGACTCCTCCACAGAGGTTTGTCTCTGAACCCCCCTGCCTGAAAATCCAATCTATTTTTAGAGATCTCTGCTTCAAAGTTCCACTGGCTTATTAAATACAACACATCCCAAATTGAGCCTGTGCTGCACTTCTCTAAACAGTACTCTCCTCTCTTTCTGGTCTCAACGGGCCACAGTCATTCTTTCCATAAGTCACTCAGATCCCTAACACCTCTCTCTCTTTTCATCCCCACCATCTGTGACTAAGTCCTTCTGCTTCAGTGTATCTGGCATCTGTTCCCGACTTTTCATTCTTTCCAAATGTTACCTAGCTCAGACCACTGTCATTTCTTGCTTGAATTACTGGACTTGTTTCTTGTTTGTTCTCCCTCTCTACAGTCTTGCCAGGTAATTTAATAATGAGTGTTTTTATTTGCCAACTGCATGGACATAAGAATAAGACCCATCTCAGGACCTTAAGGAACTTGTCCTTCTCTTGGGTGGGGTGGGGAGCACAGTGAGCAAATGAGTACCACCCCATGAGAGGCCTGCAGTGAGGGAGGGGAGAAGTGTAGTTACTGTGAGAGCAGAGAGGGAGGGTGGCCAACACAACCACCCTTCCCTCTGAAGCCACACATGTCATCTTGAAATGCCGCCCTCTGACCGTATTCTTCAAACACCCCCCAGGGCTGCTTTTAGGACAAAGTTCTTGACATAATATAAGCCTATGCATGGATTGGCTTTGCCTGCTTTGGGAGTTCTGTTATGAATTCTCTTTGCTGTGATCAACTTCTCATACGCTACACTCAAGCCATCCTTTCTCTTCCCTTTTGATGGACCAACCTCTAGCACCTGCTTTAAGTTGAAATGGTGTTTTGGATTGGTGAAAAAAATACTTACTGTTCTGATGAGGTTGCATATTCAATATTTGTAATTTCCTCCTGTCATCTCCTGGATCATGGAGGTAAATGATAATCCAACAGATATTACATTCAATATATGCCAGCAATGTGTGACGCATTATGCTAAATATCCAGATATCGAGGGGGAGGTAGAGAGCAGTTAGCCAAACCCAGCCACCTGCTATCTGCCTGCCTGTCTAACTCCAGATCATGTGCTGTGTTTACACAGACTTCCAAGTTTTCCATTGCTTGCTCCCTCCATGCTGTACTGCGGCTTCTCCAGTGGGGCACTACCAATTCCGTTGCTATGTCATCCCTGCTAATGTGTACTACTAAGCCCACCTCCATTCCGACTCTGATAATCCAGGGGCGCTGACTGAGTTAACCTTGTATGATGTCTGGCACAATCTAGCTGCTCAATAAATGCGCTCGATTTATGAAAAATACTTCTTGTTTTCTAAGAGCTCATAATTCTCTTTTGACTATAGCATTAGGGTTAAATTCTCCTAGCAAAACCGTCAACACCTTCCGGAAACAGGCACCACCTTCCCTGGACAGCTGGCCTGATTTCTTCATTGGACTTCACACATGTCACATTCATTCATTTATTTTACAAAATGTTCACTGAGATGAATATTAAGAACTTACATTGGGAACCTACCACACGCTATGACCAGCTCTAAGACACACAGGATAAAATGATTAAAAATTAGATGGGATTAATTAGATGGGATTTCTTCCTTACTAGAAGGTAGAGGAGGAGGCATAAGTCAACTAAATAAACAATAACTACAAATTGTGAAAAGTGCAATGAGAGAAAGAAATGGTGTGTTACGAGTGAGCACAATGGGGGCTGCTCAGCTGGTCCCCTTCTGAGATGTTTACCTCTGTCTGATGATCTGAACCCCAAATCCCCTTAATGCATGGCTTACTTTTGAGATCTTTCCAGGTTTCTACAAGCCCTGCTTGCAACCCCTTCAACATTTACCATATGCATCACCAAGCAGGAATGACTATTATGGCCAGGAAGGCTGCACAGAGCTGAGGGCATGTGCTTGTCTACAGGTGAGCTACAGAGGTGACATCACTGTCACTAACCAGCCCCGCTGAGTAGTCCATGACACAAGCCCTTCTAGGCTCATGGGTAGAACAATGCCATTTCTGGGATCTATTTGCACACTCATGGAGTGATAGAGAGAAAAGTCTCATCCCAGGCAGCCAAGCCAAAGGCTCGATTACGGTGCGCTGATTACATAGCGGCACATCCATCCCTCCAACTTGCCCCTGTCTAACCCTGCTTGACTCTTCCTTTCCTGGAGGCAGCCATGAATACTGGGACTACTGGAGTCTGCAACCATGCCTGGATAATTGATTTTTTTTATTTTAGGTAGAGACAGGGGTCTCACTATGTTGTTCAGGTTGGTATTGAACTACTGGTCTCAAGTGATCCTTCTGCCTCAGTCTCCCCAAATGCTTGAATTACAGGTGTGAGCCACTGCACCCAACCTAGGACTTAGGTTTAACTCATTTGTAGTGATTCAGGCACCCCGGGTGATGCTTGGGAGAGATCTCTCCATTCCCCAAAGCCTAAGATTCCCTCCACCTGGGACTATGCATCTCGGTTGTGTCTCCTTTGCAACACAATGGGCAGTTTTATACAAGGGCCATGGGTCAGTCAATCAGTCATGTAAGACATGGTATCCCAAATACCAGTCCCCTCCCCCAGAGAGGGATACCAGATCTTACATTTATATTTCTTAATTCCAAATCTTACACATTTTTTTCCTGTAAGATACTATGATTATTCCCATGTTTTACAATGAAAAAATTAGGATGCAGGAAAGTAAAATAAGTTGGTGAAAAGCCTAACCAGTAGGATAGCCATCTGTTTAGACAAGCAAGTTTAATACAGTAGGAAACATGCTATAATAGTAGTTTGTATAGAGTTATGGTTCTCCAATTTGAGCAGGATCAGAATCATCTGGCAAGTCCCTTAAAACACAGGTTCCTAGGGTGGTGCCTGTGGCTCAAGGAGTAGGGTACCGGCCCCATATGCCAGAGGTGGTCGGTTCAAACCCAGCCCTGGTCAAAAAACAAACGAACAAAAAAACACAGGTTCCTGAGGCCCACCCTCAGGGTTTCTGGTCCAGTGGATCTGGAGTGGGGTCTAAGATTGCTCATTCCTAACAAATTCTTAGATGATGCTGATGCGGCTGGACTTTGAGCTCTACTAGCACAAAATCTGGTGTGAGCCTAGAGGAGAAGAAACTACCAGTGCTTCAGGGCAGTCAAAGGATGGTTCATAGGGAAAGGGGCATTTGGGTTGGGCATTGGAGATTACATAGGAGGTCTCCAACTCACTCTCCTTTTAATCACTTGGAAGATCATGGAAGAAAGACTAAGCATGTGCTGTGTACAGATTTACAAGGCAAAGCTGTGTGGTGAATGTTCAGGGGAACGTATAACTGGGTGTGGCTCAGCAGGGCCTGCACTAGGCAAGGGAGGAGTCTGAGAAGGGAACATGGGGGTACAGATGGAAAGCCATGCTGAAGATTCCAAATTTCATCCTTTGAGTGCCTGGCTTTTAATCAGATGAGTAATGCAATTCTCTTTGCCTGATTATGTTCTAATTGTTCATTCATTAAAGATAAAAAGGTATTAATCACTCACTACACCGAGGAATGCTAGGGTATAAAAAGCTCACAATAAAAATAATAACAAAGTGGCATTTTTCTGGCCCTTACTATGCCATATTGGCTTTGCTTGTATCTCTTTATTCCCAGTAACAACCCTTTGTGACAGATGCTACCATTATCCCATTTGAGAGATGAGGAAACTGAGGTTTCCGGAGGCAAGGACTGTTTGAACAGAGCTGAGTAAGTGATTTAGGTTTGCATCTTAAACCTTGCTCTCTCTTATGACATCCTTGAGTTCAAGGACTAGATCTCTGCCTTTCCTGTCACCCAGACCTGTTGTATCTAATAAGGAGCTGCCCCTACTGCGCTGGGTGGAAGTCACCCCAGAGATTCCCTTTGCCTTGCGGGTGTCCTGACCTCTGCACAAAGACAAGAAGTGAGCAGGGGCCGCTGCTTGTTATCAGAGGATCTGTGATCTTCATAGTGCGGGAATGTCATCCCAAGAGGACAGTAGGATCTATCACTGTCAGACCCGAAGGCCTTTTCTGTTCTTGCAAACTCAGGGCTTTTCAGATCTTTAGGGCTGATCAGAGATAGAAAACTACAATAGCCGACTTAAATCTCAGCAAGTGGGGAGGCGAGGCAAAGAGAGTTTCCACGCATAAAATAAAGTACACTGACTCTTTTTGGGAAGATAACACATAACTCTTGGTACACGCAGCACAATAAAAGCCCTTGGAGAGCGGAGAAGATCTTTGTCAGAAATTGTGTCTCATTTAGTACCATTGTTTCGCTGTGTTCCTTTCGGAATGAAAGTGATTCATCTTGCTTTGGTTTTGCCTTGCCTTTTATTTTTCCCTTTCCCAGAAATTTCTCTTCCATTAGGAGGCGAGCCCTGTTTCCTTTCCCCTCTCTTCACCAACAGGACTTTCATCCTCAATATGTTTATGCTCAGTTCTCGCGGCCCAATTTAATATATTTTCTTTCATTTTGCCAAGTAGTGACTCACATAATACAGACAATATTGCTGTGAAGTGGGTTAAAAAATACAGTTTGATGATCGTATTTCTTGGAAGTGTTAGTGTGTGCGTCTGTGTGTGTGTGTGTGTGGTGGTGCCTCAGCTTACACATATCACCATCATTTATTGCACCTCTGCTGGTGGGAATATTTTAAAATATTTTTTCACCTCTGCTGAAAAATTCAGCCCCACATTATGGGGCTGCTGAGGCCAGGAAGGAGTTGCTAAGAGGTAGCTGCTTCCCTGGGCAGGGGGCAAAAAAGGAAGGCCACATAGCAGTTAATCGTGGTGCCAAAGTGAAAGAGCAAGACAGCCAGATAAGAGTGGCCCAAAGACAGATTGACAGGCTCTATTCCCTGCATCTGGAAGAAGAAGGAAAGATCTATGATGAAAATTTCTAATTCATTATGAATTTGATCACAAGGCCTTTTGGGAAAAAATTACAAATCCTGAAGTCTCATGATTATCTTCTTGGAGCCAATGGTCCTACCCACTGGCATTGCCTGGTCCTACCCACTTTATTTCATTGTCTTCTTTCTTTTGGCTCCATGCGGCCAAGGTAAGCTGTGCAGAGCCTGGGCTCACAGCAATTGAGCAACTTGTCAAAAGCTGCACAGCTCTCATGTGGCAGAGCTTGAGTTCACTGGACAGTCTCTGGTCTCTTGATGACAAGGAGGATGGCTGGGTTCCGGGAGTGGGCCAGGCCTGGGAGACCAGCCCAGACTTGCACTCGCTGGCAGTAAATGGTTGATGCTTCCTGAATTCAAACTCTTCTGGGGGTTCCCTCCCAGTCCTGGGCCCTTCCCAGACGTGTCTGGCCCCGTGTAGACCACCTGGCCTGGACTCTGGGGCAAGCTCTTGTACTCCCGCCCAGGGAGGAGTGGCCTTGGGAAGAGGCTGTTTGCTACACTGTCCTGAAGGACAGAGCTCTGAAGATGTCCAAATCTGTGTGCTGGATGGAATAGGGCTGTGGCCTCCCTCATCTGGCTACAGTGCTGAGCGTGGTGACAGCAAGATTGTCTGACTCACTCTGCCCACATCTCTTGGACTTTCTACTGCCTGAGCCTTTAACAAACAGCAGAAGGCAAACCAAGAGCGCCCTCTCACCAGACATACCTGCCGCTTTGTCCCCTAGGACTGTAGTCCCAGCTCGTGGTCCACAGACCAGTGAGGATCTGGGGCCTGTTAGAAATCTGGCCGCACACCGGGTGAGTGGCATGGTAGGTGAGTGAGTGAAGCTTCATCTGTCACTGACTCCCATCACCCCCAGACAGGACCTTCTAGTCGCAGGAAAACAAGCTCGGATCTCCCACCAATTCTGGATTATAGCGAGTTGTATAATTATTTTATTATATATTATCATGTAATAATAACAGAAATAAAGTGCACAATTCATGTAATATGCTTTGATCACCTCCAAATCATCCCCCACCTCTCAGACCATGGGAAAATTGTCTTCCATGAAACCCGTCCCTGGTGCCAGAAAAGGTTGGGGACCACTGCTCTAGGCTGCCAGGGTGCCTCCCTCCTCTGGTTTCCTCCCACCCGCCTCCCGCACTCCTTCCCCTTCTCAGCCTCTCCCCTCCACCAGAGTGCTAAAGGCTAAGCTCTCCTAGGGCTTTGGTCCTGAGGGAGCTCGCTCACTAACAGGACTCTGAATTATAAATATATGTACATATATACACATATAGTATTCCAAATCATATACGTCAGATACGTATGTATGGGTGCACACACCATAACCATACACACATGTATGTACTCATAGTCATGTGTGTAAAAATATATACACTACTGGTGCATACAAATAAATACACAGGCATTTATTTCTCAGTCATATATAGGCATGCACATATTATTCAAAGCCATGAGTGTCTGCATACACACATGCATAGATTATTCAAACTCATGCATGTATGCATGAATATATTACCCAGAGGCGTACATGCATACTCACAGTATTCAGGGTCCTGTGAGCATGCACGTGACTTGTTACCCACATACATTATCCAGGTCACACATGCATGTACTACACACATGCACGAACTACTCAAAGTCATTGTCCTCAGTGTCCATCTGTACACGTGCAGAGGTTATTGACAGTCATATGTGTTTGTATCTATACACACCACACATGCATAAAAATATCTGGCATTTTAATTTTTACCTTACACCTTCTCCTCCAGCTCTAGACTCAAATCCAGCTGCTTACTCATCGCTAACATAAGAATGTTTAATAGAAATATTAAATTTAGCATGGTGAAAGCAGAGCTATTGTATTTCCCTCAAAAATATCCGTCTCCTTCACCCCAACCCCAACTTTAAATTTTTATTTAAACTAGCACCACCATCATGTCCTCTGTTGGTTAGGCCGAAAGTCCTGGCATCATTTTTGAACATCCTTCTTTCTCTCGCACCTTACATCCAGCCTGCTAGGAAGCCCTGTCAGCCCCAAATCCCCCCAGATTTATCCAGAATCCAGCCTCTTCTCTTGTCAGCACCACTGAGATCCTGATCTAAGCAAACTGCGGGCTGGGCTCCAGCCTCACTGCACTGCACACAGCAGGAGAAGGAGCTTTCTAGAGTCTTAGATGACATTACATCATTCCCCTGGTGAAGCCCTCCAGTGGCTTCCCACTTTCCTGAGAGTGAAATGCAAACTCCACCACAGCCTCAGGCCTCTTGTTCACTGGTCACTGGGTCCCCACTTCTGTCTCCTAAATTACCTGCCTTGTTACCAACCTCAGGGAAAGCTCACCACCTCTCTGTTCCCCTAAATGCCAACTCTGATCCTTTCTCAGGGCCTCTGTGGTTTGTTTTCCTCCTGCCCTCTGTACTTTCCCCTGATCTAGGTGCGGTCAGTTTATTATCATCTCTTAGAGCTCTCCTCTGCTGTCACCTCCTCTTGATACATCTGCCCCGACCCCAGCACTAACTGGCCTGTCCACAATTCTCTGTTCAATCTCCTTGGTCACTCTGGCTGTGCTTGTGTGTACCTGCAATTATCTTTCTCACTTATTTCTGCTTCTGTCGGTTCTCTTTCCATGTTTTTTCCTAAGGGTTTTTATAATTTGGGCTCTCAACATCTAGGTCTTTGATTCAGTTTGAGTTAATTTTTGTACATGGTGTAAGGCAAAGATCCAATATCATTCTTTTTGCAGTGGATATACAATTTTCCCAGCACCACTTGTTAAAAAAAGTCCTTTACCCCTAGAATGGTTTCTGGCACCCTTGTTGAAAATCATTTTGCCATATGTGCAAGGGTTTATTTCTGGGATCTCTAGTCTTCCCTCCAACTCTTTGTCAGTCTGTAAGCTACTTCAGCTTGTTTTCACCACTATGCGGTAATTTCCACAAGGGCAGGTGCTCTGCCTGGCTGCCTGGAGCCCACCTGGCACAGAGCTAGATGAATTCCTAAGAGACCAGGAGTGGCCTTGGTTTCTGTACCAGCTCTTCCTTCCACAGCCCAGGTGGACTTCCCTACATGCCGCCTCCCCCGAAGCCTGATGTGTTCCTCTTCCTTTGTCTTCAGAGGGTGACCCATTCTCCCCCTCTCCGAACTGATGTCGCTGGATTCTTCTGACCTCGCCTGGGCTTGGTCTGGTTCCATTTGGTGGTTGTACATCCAGAACTTTTTCAGTCAGCTCTCCCTCCTCCCAGGTGCCATCCCTGCCCAGCGTGACCCATGGCAGACACCCCTCTGCTTGTACATTTCTGTCCTTTTGGTGCTCTGTTGGGCAGACCCTCAGGGACCCCCACCTGCCATCCAGGATGCCCCCCTGAACTTGAACCCCGGCATTCCAGGTGCACCTGAGGACAAAGGCAAGCTAAGCTGGGCCCTCTTCCAGCCTCACCCCAGTCTCATCTAAGGGCTATCCTGTTTTTTGTTTTGGTTTCCAGTCTCATAAATAAGGCCTCAGTAATGGCAGGGAGGGGATCCAGAGGGCAGGAACACAGCATTACATCATCGCATTACCTACACTGATGCGTTTTCAAGGCCAGCAAACTCAATTAGCTCGTTGGTAATAGCTGCACTGACAGCGGGACACTTATAGCAGAGTTCATCATTCTGAGGAAGGACACAGACAACAAATGACATGAGGCCCACCAGGCAGAGCTGCTAGCTGACTAACCCGAAGTGGCAGCTCAGGACCAGATGTGGTTTGCTTTCAATAATTTTACACTGCTGCTTTTGAAATACAGTCGAACCTCTGTAAGCTGACCACCCAGGGGACTGTAAAAAAGTGGTCCACATATGGAGGTGGTCAACATAAGGAACAAGGTTTACTGTTTCAACATGTACATGTGGTGCATGTCTGGTCTATGAAAATGAGGTCAGCTTGAGGAGGCGGGTGATCAGTGTAGGGAGGTGGTCAACTACGGAGGTTCTACTGTGAATCTTGAGAAATAGAGTGCGACTTGGTAGCTGTGTCCTAGTTATTAGTTCCAGCACCCATTCTTGAGCAACCTTGCTTTTACTTCTGTAAATAACCGACCCTTTCCAGCCTTGAGACCTACAGAACTTAGAAGAGTTACCTGTGGAAATTTAGCAAGTGGCTTGACCTCAGCCACTCCACATAATCACCATTCCTGGGCACATCAAACAGTCCACCAAGCTAACGCTTTGGGTGAGTTAGAGCAGGAAGAAAATTCTCTTTCAGAATAAGTGAGGGAGAAGGACAGTCAGGATTATTGAGGAAAAAATAACATACTATTTTAACCACAGTGTTGTGAAAGCAGAGAATGTTTAGTTGAAAAAGCGCCTTAGAATTTAACTTGCCTGATTTTATAATTTTATAGGTGAGAAGACCACGAGCCATAGAAAGTTAAATTATGCCTGCTAGGTCGCATGGCCTGTTAGCACACGGAGCAGAATTACTATAAATAAGACACGGTCCACTTGCAGAAGGGACAATGTTGACGAGTTGTCTCAGAACATACTTTATCATCAAAGACAAGCAGATTTCAAGCAGCACAGAGTAGGCCTTTAGGTAGGGTGACCAGATTTTAACACCGAAAGGCGGGACAACATGGCCCGGGGGGGCGGGGCAGGGCAGGGCCTGACAACAATGCAAACTTTGATAAGCAGTTCTCGATAATCACTTCTCAGCAATTATTTGTTATTACAGTTTAACATTATAAAATTGACAAAAATAATATAAAACTCATATTCTGGCGAAATAGCCACACGGCAGCCGAAAACCGTATATTCCCTTCTTGTTCTCCCGCCTGTTCGTGTATTCTTTCCAAAAATCGGGACTTTTGTAAAACGCCGCGGGACACAGGACAAATTGTTGAAAAGCGGGACGTCTGTCACCCTACCTTGAGGTGCTGCCCACCTCCTGTTGATAGGGGTTTTGCTTTTGTCTGTAAACTAAACAAGCCTTTCCCGATCTTAGCTGGCTTTCCATTTTCAGCAGGGAGTTCTCTGCTTATGATGCTAAAGGAAGTTGCAACGTTGATATTAGACATCAAACTGTCAACTTGGAGGCCTTCAAACTCTGGCAGGAAGGTTAGATCACACATCTCCCCAAACAACTTCTTTTTCCCTGGGCTGTCTTTACCCCTCAGCTGCATTTTTCATTCCTCCTCTCTTGAGAACAAAGAGGGGTCCTGAGTGCAGAAGCCCTGTATCTCGGCTACCAACAAGGCCTGCGTCTATGCAGCACTCACATAGAATGCACGTGGATTCGGGGTGTGTGTTCTGGATGGCTCATAAATCACGCATTTCCTTAAGAAGGAGTCTAAGGAACTCCGATTTGCTGGGTAGCGTTCTCCTGCTTCCCTCAGGCAGACCAGCCAGGGCTGCACGGCTTGCAGATCTTTCATCTATTTATGGCTCTGAGAAGCCACCGGGATGGGGACGCTGGCGATGTGGGATTGCTGAGGAGAAATCACTCAGATTCCTTCCTGGAGATTCTCCCCTGTCTGTACAAAGTAGGCACGTTGTTAAGTGCTCTTTGTTGAAGCTGTGCTGAAGTGTTGGAAGGTCCAGTGGACAAACATAGCAATAAGAGCTGGTTACAGGACTCGGCAGACTCTACTTGCATTGGCCAAGGTTTAGGCTATACATTCGTTGTTGCTTCCTGCCTCCTCCCTCCCTCATTTCCTCTCTTTTATCTTTGCACTGAGGTCATGCACATTACTGGGGAATGTAGCAACTTTGGACATGGGGTTCACATCTGAGGTCTGTCACTCTCGACTGAGTGACCCCCATATACGTTATGTGACCATTCCAACTCCCAGTAGATGAAGGGTAGCAATGGAGTAAAGAAGAAACTCATATAGGATGTTACATACAGATAGACAGACACATATGCGGATGGATGGAGGGACAGTGCACAGATGACAAAGGGACAGAGGAATAAATGGCGAGTCCCCGGGGAAGGGCATGCTAGATTGTAGACTTTTAAACTTCTTTAATTACATTCATTTATTTCATTCTTTATTTACAATTCTTATTTACTAAAAGTTGCTTCAGCGAGCTCATTCTTTGGCAGTCCCACGTGGACGTGCTGGGGACATAGCACCAAATAAAATAAATAAAAGTTTGCTCTCGTGGGAGCAGTGTTCTAGGTGAGGAGATGAACAAGAAGCACAGAATATAGATGGGAACACCTGTCAGAGAGAAAGAGGCAAGGGAGGGAGGCAGCGAGTGTGGGCTAAGGGAAGAGGTGTGTGAAATTAATGGGTCACCAGGGAAAGTCTCATAGTGAGGAGCGTTGGAGTGGAGACCTCGAGTGGTGATGGGGAACGCTGCAGATATTGGAGAAGGAGTGTCCCTGGCAGGGGCATTCACTGTGCAATCCACTGTGATAACTTCTAATCAAGAAGAGCGGTCCTTACTCCTTGTGTAAAGGATAAAGCTGCCTGGCAAAGAGGAGTGGTCCTCACTCCCCGTGTGTAGGGTAAAGTGACATGCTGAATGCAGTTTTCATACCAATCCTTTCCTTCTTTTTTCTTCCCTAGATGTTGGATTATAGGAACAAGCTGACCAATGGCCCCAGCTGCTGTGCTCCGAATCTATCACCATGTTTCCTCAGAGACCAGGCTTTCTGGCTGCTCCCAGATAGTTCTTGGACCTAGCAGAGTTCTCAGGTGAGCTTCTCAGGTTCCCCTCCTGGGAAGCACATGACTCCCGTCCTGGGTTCCCCGTCAGCTTTGCAGACATTTCTTAGAACCTCACTCTAAGCCCTGCCCTGCCTTCCATTGTCCCACCTTCTTCACTTTCTCCTCCACAGACGCTAGACCTGCACCCTGGCCTGATGGCGCTCTCAGGCTTCTCTGGCTCCTTTCCCAATGTTCCCTCACAGATGTTTTCTCTAGTAAGTCTCTTGTCCATGGAATCCTGACTTGGCAGCCACGTGGAGGACCAGGACCTACTCAGACACTGTTAAGGACCTCGAGGTTCCCGGCTGATGGCCAGCACTGACTGTCAGACCTGTGAGGCAGGCCAGCTTGGACTTCCTACTCCAATCAGCCTTTCCACAAATTAAAGCCACATGAGAAACTGGAACCCTTGTGTACAGTTGGTGGGAAAATGGTACAGTTAGGGAAAACAGTACAGCAATTCCTCGAAACATTAAAAACAGAATTATACGATGCAGCAATTCCACTTAAGGTCGTATACTCAAAAAAGGGAAAGAAGGGCCTCAAAGAGGTATTTGTCTATCCACATTCCTAGTAATACTATTTACAACAGCTGAAACATGGGAACAATCCCAGCATTTGTTTACCAATGAAGAGATAAACAAAATATGGTGTACACATACAATGAAATATTACTCAGCTTTCAAAAGGAAGAAAATTCGGACACATGCTATGTGAATAAATCTTAAGGACATCATGCTAAGTGAAATAAGCCCATCACTCGCGCATGCACACACACACACACACAACAAAAACCTTGTGTTTCCACTGATAGGAGGTACTTCTAGTAGTCACAATCATAGGGACAGAAGGTTAACTGGAGTTTGCCAGAGTCACAGGGGAGGGAAATGAAAAGTAACTGTTTAATAAGAGTAGAGTTTCAGTTTGCTTGTGATGAAAAGAATTCTACAGGTGGCTGGCCGTGAAGCTTACGTGTTAGGAATGTATTTAACACCACTGAACTGTACATGTAAGAAGGGTACAGGGTAAAATGGTAAAATTTGGTGTTGTGTGTTATTTTACCACAATAAAAAAAAATGAAAAAGTTATAGCCATATGAAGGAGCCCAGGAAAAATCAACAAAATAACTTTCTACCCAATTCACAGAAGTGCAAGTGTTACTTTTTATTTTTAAGACAGTCTCACTCTGTCACCTGGGCTAGAGTGCCATGGCATCACCGTAGCTCACTGCAACCTCAAACTCCTGAGCTCCTGTCTCAGCCTCACGGAGTACCTGGGACTACGGGTGCATACCACCACATTTGGCTATTTTTTTCCGTTCTTTTGGTAGGATGGGGTCTTGCTCTTGCTCAGCCTAATCTCAAACTCCTGACTTCAAGAGACCCACCTCAGCCTCCTAAAGCGCTAGGATTATCGGTAGGAGCCACTGTCCCTGGCCCCTGGCCTCTAAGCTGTCTTTCTATACCCTGTCTCCCTTGTGAACCTGACCTTGTATTTCAGAGCTGCCATAGGTTCCCAGTCACACTTTGATTCAGGCTTCAGAAAGTCTCACCTTGGGATTCTGTCCCTGACTCTGTCCCTTTGGTGCTCACCCATTCCTGTCTTACCAATTTACCTTCAGACTTGGGCTATAAAAGAAAATACTCACAACCCCGCACTACCCTTTGTTGCTTCTTGCCTCTCTCTGAAATCTGCCCTGGCTCTTCACCTCCTCCGTCGGGTCCTGGGCTTCACCCTCTGACTCTGCCCTCACCGGGTGCCCGGGTAAATCTTGCCTCCAGGCAGCGGCATCACAGCTGGGCTGTGGCAGCGGATCCCAGCATAGGCTGTCTCTCGTCTTTTCCTTCTCAACACTGCATCCCCTTCTGCCATCCAAGGCCTGTCTTCTAACACCCTCCCGAATCCCACTGTTTTTGCACGTGTTCTCCCCTGCTGACTTGTTTTCCAGCACATCAGGACATCACTTATGGAGAATTTCAACTTCTGCCAGCCAGTGGCAGGCAGCCTGACCCCATAGAAGAGCAGCATTTCCGAAGTCAGCAGCTGCTTCTTCCAAAGGATTACTCAGGACTTCCCTGCCAGGGTGGATTATGCCTGCCGCAAAACTTATTAACTTGTGAAGCCTTTGCGTAGGGGGTTGTGCCTGAAACGGTTTTCAAGCAGCAAGAATGTACTTGATTCATGGAGAGGCATTTTCTATTTGGAAAAAAAAAAAAAATTAAAGGCCCTTTCTGCACTCCAGTAAATGAAAGAACTGTACTATTAAATAGCACGAGGAACAGAGGGACAAACGAATACTTTCAAATCACCGCAAAACAAAGGCACACAGAGGACATTGCCACACATATGAGATGCCCTCTCATGCCTTTAGGGAATGAGAGATCGTAAGTAACAGAAAATCTCTTACTACTTGTCTTGATGCAAAGTATGTTTTGATCTCAATTTCCCTTTATATGTTTTTGGGATATTTAATGAGATGGATATTTAAAGAGATTTAGTCATCCCATAATATATACATAGGAGGCCCGAAAATAAGTTCTTGAATTCATCCTAGAAAAAGTGCTACAATCTCATTAGTGCTAAGTATCATTATTTTCGCCTTCGAAGTACTCCCCTTGGGAAGCTATGCACTGACTCCAGAGCCTAGTCCACCCTTCAGAGCAATTTTGGAACACTCTCTGGAATGACCATCAGAGCTGTCCTCATACAAAAACATGCCACAACAATAATGAACACCGCTCAGCAGGACACAGCCACACGTTGACACCAACCAGCCGTGAGACCCTGACAGAGGAAGGTTATAAAACCTCACCGAGCTGTTTGCACAGTGCTGCCGGCAGAAGCTCAAGGTGGCAACTTCTCGAACTTGATTGTCAGAACTGACATCAGCTCTGATGGTCATTCCAGAAAAGGAGTTCCCAAAGAGCTTCAGAGGGTGGACTAGGAGCTGGCGTCAGTGCCCAGCTTCCGTAGGGGAGTACTTTGAAGGTGACCATAGCAATGAGGTACGTAGCACTTTTCTTAGGATGAGCTTGCAAAGTGAATTGTCAGACCCCATATATTGAAACATCATGTTGTATACCATCAATACATATAATTTTTATTTGTCAATGAGAATAAATCTTTAATAAAAATGAAAGACATGGTCATAAACATTTACTCCCATTTGATAATGGAAGTCCTTTTCAAACTTGCCTAGTGATCGTTAGGGAAGGTCTGTAATCTTCCAGGAGTCTCTTGTACTGGCTGCTACTTTCAAGTGAGGTGGCTGGGCAGCAGGCATTTGAATCACCCACAAGCAGCCATCGACATGGAACTTATATGCCATCGGAGGTGAGCGAGACAATTGCACGTCTAATGCAAAATATACACACTCTTGAGATGATTTGCCATGCACCCTAAATGTTTCAGGGCAGTCTCATATATAATTATATTTCTCCATGTACTTCCACTGTTCTGGAAATTGTGTATTTCTGAAAATCATGACTTAATGAATCCAGTCTACAAAGCTAACAACTTCAAAACTTTCCTATCAAGATTGTACCTTTTACTTGCTGTAGATGAAAAGTGATCAAAAGAAACACGCATGGTCTTTATTTATACACACAGCAGATTGAAGTTATTTTTATGTAATTTTTCATGAAAGATAACTTAATGTATAAGAAAAGGTATTTTATGTCTCCATCTTAATGAGATGTTGGAATCATTCAGGAAACATTTTTACTATGTATAACATCAAATCAGACTAACAGCAGCTTAAGTAAGAAAGCTATCACATAACGAAAAGTTGTAGATAGATGTTTCTGCTCTAGGTTCATCAGCACAGGGGAGTCAGGATGCTGATCTGTCACCCCTGAATTGGTTTGGCTTTACCTCATGGTCACAAGGTGGCTGCTGTAGCTCCAAGCATCAAAACCACACACAGGAAACTTAAATTGGAAGAAAGCATCCACAACACAATTGAATTTCCCTTAGCGGATTCCTTTTATACTCTTCCTCCTCCTAACTCATGGAAGAAAATATTTCCTTTCAGAAATTTTCCTCTCCCATCTCATGAGTAGTTCTGTGTCACCTGTCTCTACAAGGAAAATACAGAAAGTTAGGATCTAGCTAGGACAAAGGAAGTTCCCTATGTGCTAGCTGAGTAGTGCCAAATGCTGTACAAAGAAAAAAGACTCCAGTAACCGAAATAATCTAGAAGTTACCTTATTCAAATTTAAATACAAACATTTTCTTCCTTTTCAAATAAAAGTTCCAAGGTGAGCATTTCAGGATGACAGAAAACTTTGCTCCACACTCCATGCTAAGGAACTAGACTGACGGCTTCCAAAATTACTCTGAGCATCACCCTTGGGAAGATTGCAAGAGTGGAAGTCCAGAGCCCCAAATTTTCTGTTTGGCCAGTGAGGTGAAGTTGCACAATATTATTTCAGTTTGAGTGCCTTCGGCAGGAGAATGGCCACACTGCAACCCCAGCCAGACAGAGCTGGAAAATAGTCCCAAACTACACTGGGTCTCTTCCCACTAGGACACTCGGTGTGCAGAGCAGATTTTGGTTGTAACCTGCATCTCCACAAAACCATGACTGGCTTGGATAAATTGTGATCCACCCTCAGGAAGGCATTCCCCTTCCTGAGATCAGAGGATAAAGTGCTACCTGCACTCAAAATAGAGGCTTTATTAGGTGGGAAGAAAGTGAGAGCAGGTTATAAGCAAGGTGTAAATAGTGTCTACTATATGTTTTTCATATAAATGAACTTGCAATTCAGATTTAAAAAAAAAACAAAAAACAACAAGGCACTGCATCTCTGTTTTGGGTTTTGTTACTCTGTGCCCGTCATATTTACCTCTAAATCAATCTTGAGAATGAGACTCTGTGGTCTTGGGGGACAAGGACTGTGTTGGTGGCATCTCTGCCACCACTCCCTAGAGCTCTGTGCTTGGAACATGGGGGTATTCAGTGTTTGCTAAGGACCAGAAAGTACCAAGTTCAGGTGTCCTGGCCATGGCCCTATGCTCTGTAACTGACTACCTACACATTTGGGAAGAAGAAGGCGAAGGGGTGAAGTGTGCTCCATAGTTTGAACAGTGGGGCAAACTTACACCAATGCCAAGGACAGGAACAGAGCCACGGCAAGATGGGCACACTCAGTGACATCAATGAGGGCATCAGGTTGCTGTCAGTGTCCTCAGCTTCATGTACTAGACTGGTTCTGTGTCTGTGTGCTAGGTTTTTCTCTGCTTCACAATCTCCCGTGACACTTGGTACATGGCTCTGAGTAACTCTGTCATGTTTCACAAATAAGTTGTTATATGCTCATCCCTTCTCCTTACTTGAGAATTTAGGAGCCTTTGTCCAAGGATGTGTCTTCACCATATTTTTTCTAACATCTTTCATAGTGCCTTGCAGGAAAGGGTTTATTTATTCAAATGTTGAGAGAATTGAATAAAAGCAATTTTTGCTTATACCGACAATACATATTTCAAATCTCCTGATGTGACTGGCCAATTATGTAAATATTACCCATTATGCCTCCAGGGCAATAAGCAACACTATTGAATTTCGTGATGAAGCACATATTTACTGAGCATCTATTATTTGCAATAAAGTCATCTGATACACAGCAGGGAGAGTTCAAATGCGACCTTGCTTCACTGAGCTCAGGAATTGTCTCACACTCCCACTTATGGAAATATGGACACTTTCTTAAATTAAAGTTGAAATTAGGGATTAGTGAGATGTTTACGGTATTTCCATCAAACACGCAGTGAGTTTCCTATAAGGAGGCATATCCAAGTAGATGGTGAATGAAACTATTAGATAAGGGAGGTCAAGATCAATTTTTGAAAAACTGTATTAAACAAATATTCCATGATTAAATGATCAAGGAGTGATTCTTGAGCTACATTCTATAGGGCCTCGATGTACCCTACCTGTTCAACTAGTGGTAAAGATTTTGATCATTCACTGATGAGTTGAAATAGCAGATGATTTTGATTGTGTTAATGTGGTGTATAGGGCCCAAGAATAATCCTGAACAATGCTGCAGTGGCTCATGAGTGTCTAAAGGAGGTGTCAGCACCGGGAGAAAGCAAAGGAAAGCAGCGGGACTGATGTTAGCCGGGCTTGGGGCCTGGGTACCAGTTCACAGCGCTGGTAACTCTACTGGACCACGGGTGAGAACATGTATTCTAAATTCTTAGCTATGAACTTCTTTGGGTTACAGTCCAATCCTCTGCACCTGCCAGTCTCAGTGAAGCATCAATTGGAGGATGATTTCATTAAGATTGTTAGTGTCTTCCCTACCTGGATGCTTGGCTGTGGTTTGAATGACTTCCTCTCTAAAATTCATTAACCCGCATTGCAACAGCCTTAACATGGGTGGCCCTTTGGAGGATGATTAAGCAGTGGGGGCGGCCTCCACCCTCATGAATAGGATTAGCACATTTATAAAAGGGCTGGAGGCTGCAGGGAGTGCATTCTCGCTATTCTGCTCTTCTACCACATGAGAACACAGTATTCCTCCCCTTTGGAGGATGTAATAAAAAGGTTCTGTGTTGCAAGCAAAGATAAAGCATCTCTCACGAGGCACCAACCTGCTGGCACCTTTATCTTGCACTTCTCAACATCCAAAACGGTGAGAAATCAATTTCTATTATTTATAAACGACCCAGTCTGTGGCATTTTGCTTCCACCGCACAAATGAACCAAGACGTGGCTGCATGAGGAGTAACAAGGCACAGCGGATGGCCTGGACTCGCTCTCAACCGTGCCCTTCCGTGCAGGAGTGAGAGAGGCTGCCATTTTTCTTTAGGCTGAAAGTTTCAGAATATACGTAGAAAGTCTTGATAAAGCACAGTGTCACAGAGAGAAAGTCAAAGCCATATGAACGCGCTTTTAATGATCCTCAGCAACTGTGGCCAATCTGATGCCCTGGAATGTAATCCATCATGATTCTTTGCCCTACTCTGGATGGGGAGGGTAAAGATGGGCATGAGGTGGTCTCTGTAGGCTGAGTTATGGGCCAAATCTGATGGGATGGAATTCCTGCTATATGCCCAGCGCTATGGAGATGCGGTGACTGTGTTATCCAATTTGATTACTGAGGTCACTGTTCCTATTTTATAGCCAAGAAAACAGGGTGTTGAGAGTCTAGACAAGTTTCCTACTCACCCAGCTAATAAGCAGCCAACTGGGTTTTGAACCTTCTTTCTGCCCAATTCAGTTCCCCTATGCCCATTAGGAGTTCAATATTCTATGATTCTAAGATTCTGTGCTTTGATGGTGCCATGAATACTTTTAGCACTGCAGCATTCAACAACTGCACGGGACAGATGGGGAGAAGAGGGAGCGTGAGGTGATAGAGAAATTAGAATCGACCATTGGTTTGGTTCCCTCCCACCCCAACAAGACATTCTTGTTTATTTCTCTGTGTTTCTGCCAGGCAGGCATGTGACCTGAGAACAGCTCCCTGGCGAGGCAGGGCTTTTCTCATTTCCTGGCTCCTAATCTAATAGAAATGTCTAAACTAGTTGGCTGGCTCTGCCTGAGAGAGGAGAAAACAAAATAGTAGGATCAATCACTCCATTTGAAACTGCATCTGCGGAAAAGACGTCATGAGGGGCAGTGGGGCTGGAGCTCCGTTTACAGGAGCACCTCTCCTAGCAACCGCTGGCCAGCCTTTTGTTTCTTGGCAGCGACTTGATAAAGGTGTCCAGCAGAGCCTTCCAGAGCCCAGCCAGGGCACTGCGCCCCTGCCAGCTGTCGGCCAATTTCTCTCCTTTTGCATTAGAACACACTTTACAACTTGATTAAGTCCTTGCCTATTGGCAACTGGAGGGTCGACACTGAATTTCTAGGTGGCAGTCTCTGAAAGTCTCCTTATTAAAGGCATTTAAAAAATAATATCCGAGTGGAGAGCTGCCAGGAGTTATTTGAAACTCCTTATCCTCATGGGAAAGATGATATGAGTTCCCCCCAGTTAGCATCCATTTAGCTGGAGGACAGAGTCCTCCATACACACGAGCAAAGTGGTTGAATATTGGTAATTAAAGGGGCTGCAAAGTGGCTGAGCTCTCAGGTGGTGATCTGATCTGCATCCTTATGACAAGTGGGAGCCGCACAGTTGATCAATAATACCTGGTCATCTACTGTGCTGGGTCCCAAGAGGCAGATGTGCTCTACAATGAGCTGACACTGCCCTTGGATGTTTTAAACCATCATCATCTGAGGCTTGAGACAAACAGTAAGGTTTCAGTAACATCCTCCACTTGAGGAGCTTTCTAAGTCCCTTTCGGTGAGGGCCACTTCTTTCTTCTGCTTCCTGGTCAGTATTGCTAGTAAAATAAAGTGTCAAAGAAAAAAAAAATGTTTCAATAGATGTTATCCTGTTGTTCAGAGATAAAGCAGGAATCACAAAAGCCAAGAACAGCCTGAGACGTGTCAAGGACAAAAACATTCTTAATTGAGATCCTAGACCTTAATTAAGATGCACAAAACATACTAAGAGATGGTGAAACCACTTCAGCCAGCGTTAGTCCTCATACCCAGGCTATCCACATAGGGATGGATTAAGGAGGATGTGGAAGATTTCTCTGTCGAGAGGTGTCAGTGTGCTGTATCCTTACTCCCCATGGGGACCTCTGGAAGGGAGACAGGGGCTGGAAGAAAACCACCTGGGGATGTTCCAAGGAGGCCTGGATCTGGGACCGCACAGGGAGCTAGGCGTCTGACCAGTGGGTGCCTGAGCTGCAGGGAAGAGCTTGAACTCCCACTGCCTGGCCATCAGGCAGGGGTGGAACTGTAACAGAATGTCCTAGACATCAAGAGTGGGCAGAACAAATCTGGTGAGGTCTCTATGTGCCAGATGTGTACCTGGTAAAGGGATGCTTCCAGCAGGGACAAGGTGACCTCAAAGGAGGGGGGAAAAGGGAGATCCGTAAGCAGTCAAGGGAGGAAGTATTGCCCACTTTAAAGGAAGTCCTAGACAGACATTCCTGCTGGTGGGGTGGGGGCCTCCAAAGAACCTTCAAAGGTATACCTTGGAATACCATTCAGCCATAAAAAGATGGAGATTTTGTATACTTTGTTATAATTTGGTAGGATCTGGAGAACACTCTATTGAGTAAAGTATCACAAGAGTGTAAAGACAGGCATCACCTGTACTCAACACTAATTTGAAACTTGCAGATTAATAGCTACATGCTCACACAAGAGAAAAACTCAACTGAATCCAGGAAAGAGAAAAACTCAACTGGTGGGTTCCCTGCAGGAACAGTGTGCAGGTGTATGGTACACTTCCTGTGTGAGGGACATAGCTACAACTTAGATTTTGCCTTAAAAATGCAAACAATGTGGCTGAATTTTATGCACCCTCATGCAAACTAGAAATTAAAAAAAAAAAAAAAGAAGTGAAAAAAAGTCCTCCCTAAGGAAGAGAATTACCACACCCAGAAGGGGAGATACTATGTTGCCATAATCAGAATGGCCATTATTAAAAAGCAAAAAACAATAGAGGTGAGCATGATAGCAGTGAAAAAGGAACATTTATACATTGTCAGTGGGACAGTAAAATTAGTACAACCTCTATGGAAAACAGTATGGAGATTCCTCAAAGGATTAAAAGTAGACTTAATATTCAATCCAGCAATTCCACTGCTGGATATCTACCCAGAGGAAAAGAAGTCATTATATCCAAAAGATACTTGTACCTGAATATTTATTGAACACAATTCCCAATCACAAAGATGTGGGCTCAACCTAAGTGTCCATCACTTGATGATTGGATTAAAAAAAAAAACAACAGGATACACACACGCAAACACACACACACACCATGGAGTACCACAGAGCCATAAAAGGGAATGAAGCAATGTCTTTTGAAGCAACTTGGAGGAGCTGGAGAACATTATTCTAAGTGAAGTACATCTGGAATGAGAAAACAAACACCTTGGGTGGGACCTGTGGCTCAAAGGAGTAGGGCGCCAGCCCCATATGCCAGAGGTGGCGGGTTCAAATCCAGCCCTGGCCAAAAACTGCAAAAAAAAAAAAAAAAAAAAAAAAGAAAGAAAGAAAGAAAGAAACAACAAACACCACAAATTCTTACTAATAAGTGAAAGTGAAAAAAATGAGTATATATCATCATAAAGTGGTTAAAGGACACTGGAAACTAAGATGGGGGAGGGCGGGAAGATGGGGAGAGACAAAAACTTATCTATCAGGTTAAAAGCATGCTCTTTTGGTGAGGGACACACTAAAAGTCTAAATTTCAGCTCATACAATTCATCCACGTAACAAGAACACTTATATCCCCCAATAGTTTGAAATAAAAAGTATTAAAAATATCAGATTTTAAGGAAATGAAATCAAAAGAAAATTCCCGTCTACATAAAAAACGGAAATCTATGGAGCAGCAATTGTAAATTATAGCTGCTTGCAACCACAGGGATGTTGCTCATAAATGTATATTGAAAAAAGAAATATGTCACAAAAGGATACAAGGAAGAGGATTACATATGGATTGTCAAAGCAGGTCAAAAAAATCCCCATGAGACAAAAATCAGCAAGAATGTAATACACTATGTATCCAGAGTATCATATCCTGGTATAGCACTACAAATTAAACACGGTTTATACTGAGTGAGGATACAGTTTAGTAGGAAGGAATAAAGGAATTATAATATTTTGGCTCACTGTAAGCAAAATATGGAATTGACATTTATGTAAAATGGTGGAATTAACATGGATAAGGTAGAAAAGTTAAAGAAATATAGGCAGGTATACATATATAGTACATGTAGTTTTGATATATAAAGATGACATAATGTTTCTGTTGAGAGAACCCATAAGGATTGTTCAGTTTGTTATAAAATACATTTTTAACAAGATTTTATATGTCCAGGCTAGAATTTTTGCCGCACTGAATCACAACTATTCCCATTAAATCCAGTAAAATAAATAAAATAAAATAAAATAATTGTTATTTATTTTCTTTAAAAAAATGCATAGCCATTAAAACATTAAAGGAATGATAAAAATGACTTCACAGTCACTCATACATTTGGCAACTTAGAAGAAATGGACCGATTTTCTCAAAAGAAATGGACTAATTTCTCAAAAGCCATATACTACCAAAACTCAACCAAGATGAAATACATCATCAGAACAGCCCCATAAGTGTTAAGAAATTGAATTTGTATTAAAAGGCTCCCCCAAGTTAAACCACGTGACATATCACTATATACCTATCAAAATGACCAAAATAAAAAATAACAACAACACTAATTGCTGGTGAAGATAATGGAGAAGCTGAATCACTCGGTCATTGTTAATTGATCAAGATATAGCCACTCAGCAAGAGTTTGGCAGTTTCTTATAAAGTTAAATGTGCAGGTGCTACATGATGCAGCAACTGTGCTCCTGGGTATTTATCTCAGAGAAATGAAAACTTAGGTTTACACAACAAATTGTTATACACACATACACTACGAGCTATTCCTCAGCAACAAAAGGGTGTAAATTACTGATCTGCTCCATGAAAAAAAAACTTGGATGGATCTCCAAAGAATTATGCTAGGTTAAAAACTACTATTACAGTATTTTATTTATAAAATGTCTTTGAAATAAAAAAATTGAAAAATAGAGAATAGAATGTCAGGCATGGGAGAGGGGAGGGAGGTGGGTGTATTTAGGCAAGGGTGACAAGAGGTGCCCTGGTGGTAATGGAGGTCTTCAGTAATCTGATTACAGTGCATAAAGAAAACTTCAGATCTAATATTTTTATATGAAACTAAATGCATATACACCCAGAGACATGAATAGGTTATAAGTAAAATGGGGAAAATATGAACAATACCAACGGATTATGTCAATGTCAACATCCTGGTTGTAACACTGTACTGTAATTTCCCAAGATGTTATCATTGGGGGAAACTTGTAGAGAGTGCTCTGTATTTTTACTTAGAAATGCATGGAAATCTATAATTATCTTAATAAAGCTTTCAATTAAACATACTCTTTATGAACACTCTGTGACAGTATGAGAGCAATTATTTGTGACATGACCATAGGCTAAAACAAGTTAGAATGTTCATAAAATGTACATGGCATGATTATCACTCTGTTAAACACATTCAAAGAAAGCAAAAGTGTTTAAAATTGAAAGTTAAGTCAGCAATGAAAAAGTCAAGGAGACACAAAATGCACTATGCAAAAAGTTTTATTTTTGGATTTTTTATAATGAGCACGTGATACTTTAATTCTAGAAAAATAAAAACTTTATTACATATATTAATACACTTCTATTCATTTATATTTCTAATACTTACTAATTTAATTCGAGGCCATAGAACACAATAGATTTTGGATGAACACTGGTAGAAACTCATTTTGAATGGCACATTTATAATTTGATAAAAGAAGCAGAAATCTTCAAATATTGAGTTTTAATTTTTTAAAAAATGTCAGACCTATGGCTCAAGGAGTAGGGCGCTGGCCCCATATACCAGGGTGGTAGGTTCAAGCCCAGCCCTGGCCAAGAACAGCAAAAAAAAAAAAGTCAGACCTTCACCCTTCACATTAGTTCAAGACAGGTATGATTGGGAGTAGTGAAGCTGTTACTGATGGTTTTTGGGTCCCTGGAACTTGTAGCCTATCAGGATCACCCACTTGTTTCTTGCTAACGGCTGCTTGTGTGCCTTTTTCTTTGATTCCTCCCCTATTCCTCTGCTAACGTACTTTGGGCTTGACTCAAAATTATTCAACTGTGAAGACACAGAATTTCAAATTGGCCTGCCTATTTCAGTATGCACAAATTTCTCCACAGCACGGAGATTTCTCTGGGGAAATTTTGAAAGCAAGTGAGGATGCTGGAGGAGTTTGGAGAAGATTGTTTTCTATATGGACAGTTCTGTGTACAATTAAGTTGTCCTCAAAACTAGATGGGCTAGAAAATATTTTGAGGAAAATGTGGTCCTCCTCCCGACATAAAGAACAGCGTTTCATTTCTGAATGGAGGAAAAATATCACTGGATTGCAAACTCTTTAGAGCCAGAAGGCACCTGAGAGGGCAGCCTATGTGTAGAACAACTCCAGGTGGCCCCGTTCAATTCTCACCTAAGCACATGGTAGCCCCTGGCGTTGTACAGTGTGCAACTTGCAGGACTGTATTCAGGGATTTTGCTGAATTTAAGTATTGCCACCTTCGACTTCCACCTCGCTCACAGATATGATCCCTTTACAAAGGAGGAAAGTGAGGCCTAGAGAAGTTGTCCAAAGCCAAACCACTAACCACAGAACCAGACTAAAATCCAGAGTTTTGAATTTTAGAACAATGTTCTTTTTTATCGCCAAAGCTTCCAGGAAGAAATGTTTTTACTCAATACAACAAAAAGGTGTATTTTTTTTTTTTTGAGACAGAGTCTTGCTCTGTTGCCCTAGGTAAAGTGCTGTAGCATCATCTTAGCTCACAGCAAACTCTCTTGGGCTTGAGCAATCCTCTTGCCTCAGCCTCCCGAGTAACTGGGCATACAGTCATGCACCACTGCGCCTGGCTAGTTTTTCTACTTTCAATAAAGATGGGGTCTGTTCTTGCTCAAGTTGGTATCCAACTTCTGAACTCAAGCGGTCTGCTCACATCAGCCTCCCAGAATGCTAGGATTACAGTCATGAGCCATGGTGCACAGCCAAAAAAAGTGTTTCTTTTAAATACTTTACTCTATGGCTGTAACCTAAACCAGGGATGTTTCCATAATGTCAGTATAAGTTCTAAACTCAGTACAGATTCTAAGAATGGTTTTCTCATATATGAAATAAGAGTAACAATAAACCTGCCTCAGGAATAAGTGAGTTAACATCGGTAGAACACATAGAACAGTGCCTGCCATATAACAAGTATATTAGGTTATCACCATCCTTACTATTACTGTTAGCATGGATTTCTTCCTCACTAAAATATGAGTCCTTCAGAGAACATATACTTTTTATCTTTGTTTCCACAAGACCTGCTATGACTTTGGAAAGTGCTATATTAATGCTGTTTTATGATGAGTGCATGGATGGATGGATGAATGGATCAATGTATATGAGGATGAATGAATGGATGGATGAATTGGGATGAATAGATTGATGGATAACTGGATAGAGGGATGGACAGATTAATGATTGGGTGGATGGATGAATAAGGATGAATGAGTGGATGGTAGGCTAGAAGGATGAATGGACAAATGACTTGAGGTATGAATGGGGATGAGTGGATGGATGGATGATTGGATAGAGGGATGAATGGAAGAGTGATTGGATGGATGGATGGGTAGGTTGATGGGTGCATGGAGGGATATATAGATGGTAAATGGATGAATGAATGGATGGTATATGGATGAAAGAGGATGGATTGATGGGTGTATGGAGAGATAGATAGATGGTGGATGAATGAATGGATGGCATATGGATGAAAGAGGATGGAGGGATGAATAAGCGGATGATGGATGGTTGAAGGAAGGTGGATGATGGATAGATGGACAGATGGATGAATGATTGAATTCAAGCTCATGTGATTAAGCAACTGGTTAACACTAGAGAATGAGATTCTGTTACTGGATACTTTTTTCATGAAGAATGAAGAGGTGAGACCAGTCACTGATGATATATGATTGCTTCTGGAACTCTCAGGGCCTTTGACAACTCATCTTACCCAACATTTGCCCCAGTGGAGGGAATCACATAATCAGTAGCCTGAACATGAAGCTCTAGTTTAAAATCTATGGAAAAGCCAGATCTCATTCCCTGGATAGGCAGGTAATTCTTTGACTGTACTGCTGTGACAATCAGCAAGTTCGTCCTGGGTCCATTTTGTTCTTCCTACTTCTCTGGACCTCGTGGTGACACCAAGAGTGAGTCTGATTTCCCTACCCCCAGGTTTTTGGTTAATTTATTCCACAAATATTTAGTTATCATAAATGATTAAAGAGTAGACAGGATTCCCGCTCTCCTGAAGATTACTTTGCCATGGAAGAGACAGAAGAGAAAATAATCAATCAAAGATAGAGAGATGCACTATGGAAAGTGCTATGGAGAAAACTCCTAGGGCAAGCCGTTTCGACAGTGGCCTCCCTGAGTCTGCCCCAAGGTGCATGAGAGGGAAGCAGATGCTGTTTTTCAGGACTTCAGACTCTGCTAATAGTGTAGACAGAGAAGTTTCAGGATCACACATCAACTCAATGATTGTTTAACTCTCAACTGGATGAGATAAGAAAGACAGTGTCACCAGGCATCTGCTTGCAGGTGCTGAGATATCCTATAAAGATACACCCCACAACTAAACAGGCAGATGGATCATCCAAGCTGGAACAGACCGTAGGGGTCTCCTGGGTCATGCTCCTCTCCCAGCGTGTACTCTGTGTACACACACCACACACCCAAGTTGAGGCTTAACAAGAAAAAGGGGGTAAACGTCAGGTGTCCTGACTGCAGCACTCTGTCTCTGGTCACCGGCACACACTCCTTTTACATATCACAATCCTTAGAGTTTCCTTAATGAGTATGGGAGTTTCCCCTGTACCACTTCACTGATTGATTCATTCACTTGGCAGAACTTAAGTGATGGCGTTTCAAAAGGCACTACCTGTTTTTCAGAAGAGGCTAGCCCTTCCCTTCCAAATCCCCCACTTAATCCCACCTTGTGGCCTATTGTGGCCCTAAGACTCCACTGTTGTCAGGATCAATGTCATCGTGCCTTCTTTCTCTGTTTACTTTGGTCACCACCAGAAGCCAAGACGCTCATGTCAGGATCAGCAGCAGATCCTACCTCTTGTTGTGATCCAAACTCCTTTACTCCCCTAACCTCGCAAATGCTTCCACTGTTTGCTCTGAAACTTGGAGCATGCCATCAGCTCACACTCCTTCACGTTGGACCTTTCCCCCAAAGTCTCTTCACTTCTTGCTCTGACTGAATTTAAGCCATTCTCCGAGGGAAGCTATTGTCAAAGACAATGCTCACTCCCCATCCAACAGCCTAACCATTCACTGTTGCTGCTTCCAGGCTGCTCATTCTATTATCCTTTTCATGTCCCGAAAGTTCCCAGGTTTTTGGAAGCTTATTTCACAAAACCACTCATTCCTAGAGGATGGAACCATTGTGAATGACATTAGTAAATTTAGGAAAAAGACCCCAGGTGGCTCCCTCATTCCTTCTGCCAGGTGGTACCAGAGCAAAACGATGACCCTCTATGTACCAAGAAGTGAGCCTCCACCAGACACGAGACAACAAATCTGCCAGTGCCTGGACTTGGACGTTTTAGCCTCTAGCACTGTGAGAAATAAATTTCTATCGTTTATAAGCCAGCCGGTTTATAGTAATTTGTTATAACAGCCCAAATGGAACGAGACAGGGGTAACTGTGAAAGGCAACCCTGGCAGGGAATCCTCTATCACAGTCATTGATACATGACTATCAATTCAGCTATCTGGGGCCTGGAAGAGCTTAGAATATTATATGAGACTATTTTGTCATGAAGAGCTTTGAGACATAGCCTCTAAGTGGTTCTCAGGTGTACCTAAACATTTTATCTTCTGTGTTCCAGTTGTTAATACTGCCTGAGCTGGAAAGCTACTTCTTATTTTTATTCTTTGTTATAGTTATATGTGGACAAACATGATTTCACATTTTAGACTGTAAGCAGTTCAGAGCTAGGACTTCACAGCTTTACAATCTCTCCTATTTCTACCTCAGAACATGATGTAGATACAGAGTGGATCCAAGCCAATAGTTGACATTTATGGAGCACTTTGTATGCGCTAATGTGTAGGTTGTTTGCAAAAACGGCTATGATAATTTCCTTCCTTGCATGCATTTTTCTTTGTAGTATGAATCTTCCATCAAGCAGTGAAGTCAGTTTTCCCAATCCTTGAACCTGGGCTGGCCTGTGACTTACTTTGACAAATAGTATGTGGCAGAAATGGCAAACATTGTGTCTACAGGGAGCCTAGGCCTCCAGAGGCCTTGTATATTTCTGCTCGGTCTCTTGGATCTCTGCCAGGCCTCCCTCTGAACAAGCCAGGACTAGCCTGCTGGAGGATGAGCGATCACATGGAGTGGAGTCATGTTGTCTCAGCTGAGGCCATCCTAGATCAACCAGCCCCAGCTGGTCTGGCAGCTGGCTTCAGACACAAGAGCAAGGCTAGCCAAGGCCAGGAAAACTACACAGGTGATCCTTATCCAAACTGTAAAGTCACAAAACTGTGAGACAAATGAATAGTTTTATTTTTTTCCCTTAAAGTCAGGTGTTGGCAAAGTTATATCCTGTAGGGCAAATTTGTTTTGTCTCCTATTTTCGTAACTGTAGTTTTATTGGAAGATGGTGTGTCTCATTCCTTTATATACTGTCCAGAGCTGTTTTCATGTATGTAATAATAGCAGAGTTGAATAGTTGCCGGAGACACTATGGCCTGCAAAGCTTGAAATATTTACTCTGTCTCTTCACAGCAAAATTAAAGTCACTAAGTTTGCAGACAGGTTTTTCATGGCTAGGAAATAAGTCATGCACTTTAAGTTATTCTATGTTTTAGTGTTTACTTTGACCCAGTGAAGGTTCATTGTGCCCATTTCACAGATAGGAAACCAAGGCAAAGTGAGTCGGAATAATTTATATGTAGCAGAGTCAGGAGAAAACCCAAATAGCCTGGCCTTAGAGCCCCATGACAATGGTATACCACCTACATAAACCATGTTAAATAGACGGAGCGAACACAGAGCTGAATAACAGCTTGTGTCGGGTGTTATGAGGGGGAAGAACACTCTTCAGGGCAGTGGTGTATATTTCTGGAATTTTCATGAATGATGTTAGAAATTTCTGCATCTGAAAGAGAAAGAGTTATGACAAGTCTTTTGTCTATGTATCCCTAACAGATGGCTCAGAAAAATCACTGAGCTGTAGTACATGTGGGTGGAAGAGTGGAAGGAGTAGGAAGGGGAAGGGGAAAAGAAGAAAGGAAAGGAAATAAAGTGGAAATAAAGGAATGGTTTAGAAGAGAAAGGGAAAAGGGGTTCATATTCTACTGAGGGTCAATGTCCTTTGGGTTCTTTTTGGCTACCACTGATGTCCACTCCGGATATAATATTAATCAGTCCATGGGGAGGTTTGGAAGTTCATCAGGGCTCATTGTTGAACAGTGTAAGCAGACACTGGTCTGTTTGATATCTAAACTCTGGCCATTACTGGCCCAGCATCCTCTGGAGCAGGTGAGAGGCCTTGTTGGTAGAATATTATACCAGCTCACACACTTCTCAGGACTAGGAACATGTTGGAAAACCTATCATCACATCCCAGACTGAAGAGAAGTCTCCCCCATCCCTATCTTTCTTAACATCTTCCCTCCATCCCTAACTATGCTGACACTATTTGACAACCCACACTGACTTGGGGAGGAGAAAAAAAATGTAATTGTTAAAGTGTAAATCCTTTTAAATGCTCAGATCAAAAGGAAAATTTCCATCCAATGACGCGTAATTAAACACACAGCCGTGCCCAACTTTGATCCATGGATGCTTATGTACTTCTAAATTGTTGCCAGGGAGATCAGGGCCTGAAAAAATTAAAACTATTACGCCTCAAAAGGATACACAATTTTCACAGCTTTATAACGTGATTTCCTGTTGTGTGGAACTTTGTGTTTTCCCATTTTGCCCTCCCTGCCTCTGTACTGATGTTCAAGGCTGAAAGGAAGCAGCTTTGCAAACATTCTTCGCTCAAGAATTCCCGCGGGCCCAGGCTGATGTGAGCACAGAAGCAGACAGCAAGGCCCAGATTTTCCTATTGCTTTAAGATACCACCAGAGGAAAAATCCATCCCTCAGGCAAAGCACCCTGAGGGTTCTCTCAGGGGCCTGGGTGGATAGGAAGGCAGCATTATAAGTAAAACCCTCCAACTTACAGAGAGTCTCAGGTTACACGGGCGTGAGCTGAACAATTTACTTAATTCTGTATGTCTTAATGTCTTTTGTCACATTTCCCCAGAAGAAGGGACAGAGACAAGTGTCTGAGTGCAGAAAAATGCAGGAAGCATCATAGAGCTGTGGTCCCCAACCCCTGGGTCACAGAGGAGTAGGAATCTGTGGTCTGGTAGGAACCAGTCCACATAGCAGGAGGTGAGAGGCAGGTGAGCCAGAGAAGCTTCATCTGTATTTACAGCTGCTCCCCATCACTCATATCACCCCCTGAGCTCCACCTCCTGTCACGTCGGCAGCAGCATTAGATTCTCATAGGAACAGGAGCCCTACTGTAAACTGCCCATGTGAAGGATCAAGGTTACACGCTTGATCATTAGGGGAATCTAATGCCTCCACCTCTGTCCATGGAAAAGCTGTCTTCCATGAAACTGGTCCCTGGTGGCAAAATGGTTGGGGACCCCCTTCATAAAGGACTGGGGTAACAGAATAGGAAAGCCAACTGATAATTCCAGTTTATAGCCAATTGATAAATCCAGTTACCACTCTGGACCTGAACAGAGAAGTCTAGGAAATAGGAAAACTTTGCATCAGAGCTTTCCTTTCCAGAGAGCAAGGGAGCTATGGTATCTACCCAACTCCCATCAGGAGAGGGCCTTCTTGGCATGAGAAAGTCCCCAGAGGAAGAGATGCAAGTACTAGCAGTTAAAAGTCATCCAGAGCCCTTGTAGGTTGTGTGATCTGAAGGATGAGCCTGTCTTCTACAGCTTCTCTGACACGTAGTTTCTTAACCTGTATAAGGGGGTTAATAACGATCCCCACCACATGGGACTGTTGCAGGGATTGTTTTTACATGTAGAACACTTAGAACCTAGCCGGGTACATAACAAGCATTCCCTTGCATTGCATCCTTCTCATCGTTATCACTTCTATTCCTGCCATTACTCATGACCTCTCCGAAATGAAAGTCTGCCATGGGGGAGAACTGTGGTGCAAAGGGCATAGGCCAGGCATGACCTTTCATTTGCTGGCCTCGGTTTCTTCACCTGTGATACTCGTTAATAAAACCTAGCCAATGAGAATGGTAAAGTTTAAATAAATGTGAGGAAAAGCCTAGTGCTAAGTCTTCCTCAAAGAGTTATGACCTCTCAGAGCCAGAAGAGGGGTGTCTCTCCAGTGCTCCCATCTGCAACATGGGCCCACCATGATCTGCTTGGATGGCCTAAGCTATCTCACCTTCCTGACCCTCTTCTCTGTAACATCCTCATTTTGGCCTTAGTCAGTTCCCTGGAACCCTATCAAATAAGCCCCCTTCCCGAGACAGGACAGGGACAGCCATTTTAAGGATGAGAAAACTAAGACTGAAAGAATTCAAGAAGTTGGCTCAATATCAAGCTGCTCACCATCTGGGAACAATATGAAGTCTATTTTTAGAGTAATGGTTAAATAAATCAGGATATAGCCACAGAATGGGATACTATATAATAGTGAGAAAGACTGAGACATCTGCATTCCTATTTAGGAAAGAATTCTAAGCATAATGTTGAATGATAAAAGCAGGTTGCATGGTATAAGAGCACTTAAATAACATGCACAAATACACTATATTATCTCTAAGTATATATGAAGATGTGTAGGAATTCCACGTTGTAATGGTGAACTTTAAACATCACTTGGCTAGAGACGGTAATCAGATATTTGATTGAACATTATTTCAGATGCCTCTGCAAAGGTTTTTTGGGTATTTTTGTGAGAACAACAGTTAAATCAGTGGATTCTGAGTAAAGCATATTACCCTTTGTAATGTGGGTGGGCCTTGTCCAATCAGTTGACGGTCTAAAAGAAATAAGATTAATCTCCCCAAGGAAGAGGGGATTCTGCCTCCAGGCTATCTTTAGACTCAGAATGTAATACCAATTCTTCCTTGGATCTTTACACTGATGGTCTACCTGGCAGATTTTGGACTTGCCAGCCTCCATGATTGTGTGAGCCAATTTCTTACAATAAACCAATCTTTCTTTCTCTCTCCCACCCCTGATTTCCATACACATTTGTACACACACATATACACACTCACTTACACCCCTCTTATTAGCTCTGACAGCCCTGACTAGTCCAAATATGTATTTATATATGTGGTAAAACTCTGTAAAGATATACATAAAACGGGGAAGGAAGTGGAGAACTCTGGGGAGGTGAGACAGGAAGGACTGTGGGGTCCAGGAACATTTCAGACTAATGTGCAATTTTTCTTACAAATTATTTCATTTCTTAACAAAGGAAATATATTGAAGTCTTTATTTTGTAATTAAAATGTTGCTGCAGGCACTGGCCAATCTCCCATGAAATGTTACGAATGTTATGTTCTGGAATGTTCCTATTATAAATGTTACCAATTGCACTATTCCTGTTTTCTGCTTTTCCTGGTTTCCTGGCTGGCCATTTTTTGGTCTGTACATGCATCTACTCCTATCCAGAATTTTGAATAGATAATTGTGTTTACTCTCCTTCCATGTCCTGATTTCCTATCCTGCCCATCCAATTTAATCCACCGTAAACAGGCCTCCAGCCTCTTTGCCACTGCAGGTGAGTTCTGGACCATGCATTTTATTTCACTGACTGTAGGAAGAAGAGATGACACAAAGCCCTAGCACAAATGGAGACCCAAGCTAGGGCAGTAGGAGGGGTGCCGGAATCCTTGTTTTGGCATGGATATGCAGAGAAACTGGGGGTTCTCTACATAATTCTGTGCCTCAGAGGGACAGAACGGACATCTTTGGGAAGTTTAAGAGCTGTCATAAGGAAAAAGAATTAGACTTATTCTATATGGAACAGAATGTGGCATCAACTGGCTAGAAGTTTCCAGGAAGGAGATTACAGCACATTAAAGGGTAGAACTTTCAGGCAGGTGGAGTAACTCCATGATGGAAGGTTCTAGCATATTACGGAGTGAACTTCCCATTACAGAAAGTGTTCAAATCAGATTGGAAGTATAGCTGAGGCTTCTACACTAAGTGTAAACTGAAATTAGGTAACCTCTAAAGATGTCCTAATGCTGGGATTGTCAGAAAATACGGTTTTACAGTTTGGATCATAGCAAGATTTTATTTAGACCATGCAAAGGAAGGAAATTTGATCTCATGCTGGCTTATTACCAGGCAAGGGACCAAGACCTCCAGTGCCATAGTAAAATTTCTTGGCTTGAAACCACATGAAGACTGTGTCTACACAACACCAAACTGGCTTTGTCAATTGTGGTACAGTCTATAGTATTGATTCAAAGTCATCCACAACAAAAGGAATGACTTAAGAGAATTAGCAAACCCTCCGAGGGCCTCACTGGTTTCCTGAGAAGTCTCTTGAGCTCTTAGAGCATACGGTTCATTGGGACACCCTTGGAATTCCTTCCTTCCTTCCTCTGTTTTAACATTCATTCATGCTGAATTTAGAGAGCTCTGACTCCACGAGCATTGGCCTAGATCAGAGGCAAAAGGAAAATTGATGACTGTCATTGAAATCAGAAAAGAAAGCTGTTGTACCCTGGGTACCCAACCACGACTCTATCATGGACACTGAGCTGTGCGTGCAGGGACCTTGTCAGCCTCATTATCTCAAGCCTCATATACAGCCTGCTGTGGAGTAAGTGTGATTAATGCTTCTATTTGAATGAAAGAGGGAATGAAGCTAGAGGAATGGGTGATGGCCAGGGGTTGGCAAGAGCTTCTCCTGGCCCATTATTTCTTCTTCTTCTTTTTTTTTTTCCTTTTAGTGAATCATAGCTGTGTACATTAATCCTATCATGAGGTACAGTGTGCTGTTTTTTTTTTTTATTGAATTGTAACTATGTACATTAATATACTTCTGGGGTACAGTGTGGGGTCTTCACATGCAATCCGAAATACTTCCATCAAACTGATCAACACAGCCTTCATGTCATTTTCTCAGTTATAGTTTTAAAACATTCTGATTCTACTCTTAGAGAGTTTCACTTGTACCCCCAGTGTGCTGTTTTTATATACATTTTGAAATCTTTTCATCAAACTGGTTAACATAGCCTTCATGTCATTATTTCTTGAAGTCCACTGTGTGGTGTCCCAAATGGAAAGCTCCCTGCTAATGGCAAATCCCATTCTGGCTCTTTCCCTACTCACAGTAAAGTGAGAACATCCCCATACTCCACCCAACTAGGCACCAACTCTTTTTGTCATTCAGATAAAGTCCCCAAACTAGAGCCAGTTCTCTCAGGTGACACCGCGGACTCTGCCATCCCCTCTGCCCACCGGGGTGCTGTGATTATGTGTCTGTTTCCAGGCATGAGTGAAATGGTGGGAAGTTGCCCAGATTGAAAGATCCCCAGGGGAGAAAGGGGCAGGCAGCAGCATCCAAGCATCCTTTGCTCATTCAGTGACTTTTAAATGTACTTTCATCAGGCAGTCACACTACTCTGGCAAAGCAGGGTGAGAACACCTGGAGGATTCTCCCACTGGCTCTGACAATAAGCATCTGGAACCCTGTGGCTCAGGCTTGGCATCGTGGGAGGAAGGCAGGACTAAGTGATTCATTTATTGCTTGCCCCTTATGTGTTCAGCCAAGCAGCCGGTGCACAGAGATCAACAGCTTCTGTCAGCTCAGGTGTGGTTCAGGCTCGTGACTAGGAGACAGAAAATGCTCAGAATCATGATCATCACAGGTGGGCTGGGAGAGAATCCAGTCACTGGGAAAGAGGTCAGGCTGTGTGTCGCAAACCTCGTCTAGCAGGCTGCACCCTGGGCTAAGCTTATATTCTTGGCAGGCACCTGTAGGGCCAGGCAGGAAAACTAGGTTGGATGCCTAGGTACACTGTTTAGACGAGTGACATCCTTTGAGTATGGGCATGACAGGGGCTCATGACAGTGTACCTGATGCCTGGCGACAGTAGCTCGGTTGATGCCCCTACCCCCAGCTGCAGGGCACAGTCAGTGGGCTGCTGCCTGCCTTAATCAAGATCACCTCAGGGCTTAATCCAGGCTGAGACTCCATGGAGGGACCAGGGACTCTGGGTGGGAGGGAATCAGGACTATGAGACTGTGCAGAAGTCTGGGAAAACTGGGTCATCCTCTACCAGGGCACTTCTCTGCCAAAAATGGTCAACACAGGCAATGCTGCCAACACACATTATCTTAGAGGGTGGACTGTGTCTACTTTCTATACTAGGCCTGTGGGATGAACTGTTAAATGAACACATTGCCAAATAATGATTTTGTTGTAGCATTTTATTGATAACTGGAAAAGACTAGCTCATGGACGTTCAGTGTCGATTCAGCCGACAGCCCAACTCCCCGCTTCCCACAGGTAATTACCTGCTCCTAATTGGGTCTGAAAGCAGAGGGCTTGTATTTAAAGGTAGGAGTACAGAACACTTTGTATTTTTCCAGACTGCATGCAAGAGAGTTTAGTGCTCTAGTAATTGTGGCTTAAAGAGCCACCTGAACTTCACCATGAAACCCAGCACCTTCACTTACTGTTCTGTGTCCTTGGGCACAAACTATGGGGTCTGACAATTAAGTTTGCAAACTCATTCTAGAAAAAGTACTAGATACTTCATTGCTGGATATCACTACAGCCACCTTCAAAGTATTCCCCTTGGGAAGCTATGCACCCATATCAGTGCCCAGTCCACCCTTCAAAGCAATTTTGGAAGTTTTTTCTGGAATGTCCATTAAAGCTGTCTTTGTATGAGAACTAATAATTAAGTACAGGAACTCATCCTAGAAAAACTGCTACATAACCTCATTGCTGAATATCACTATGGTCCCTTTCAAAGTACTCCCTTTGGAAAGCTGTGCACTGATGCCAGTGCCTAGTCCACCCTTTAAAACAATTTTGGAACCCTTTTTCTGGAATGGCGACCCTGGATGTCCTAAATGTCATCAAAATGTCTTTCAGTATTTTCATATTTCTTTTATCTCCAGGTAAAGAAAAAAAATCACTGGGGTCCAGATCAGGTGAGTAAAGAGGGTTTTCTAATACAGTTATTTGTTATTGGCTACAGACTCCTTCACAGACAGTGCTGTGTGAGCTGGTGCATTGCCATGATGCAAGAGCTATGAATTGTTGGCCAAGATTTTCAGTTAAGAGTGTCCTAACTGTTTTGCTATCAATGTTTACTTGGTCTGCTATGCTTCTCACAGTCAGCGGATAAGTTTGACACATAATTCAGCAAATTATTCATCACTTCTGCTTGTTACTGGCCACCCTGACTTCTCTTCATCAGTAACACTTTCTCTCCCCTCAGAACAAACTTTAAGCCATTTATACTTGGCCATGTTTTCACGACATTATCCCTATAAACTTGGACTAACATGTCCCGCATTTCACTTACATTCTTTCTAAGTTTGACAAGTTCATTGCTCTAATTCAAACTCTGACTTTTTCACAATGTCACACAAAAACATGGACCAATAATGAACGCCACTCAGCAAGACACTACCACGCACCAACACAAACACAGCTGTGGGACACTGATATGCCAAGGTTATGAAACCTCACCAAGCTCTTTGCACCGTGTTGCCAACATAAGTGCACAGTGGCAAGTTCTGGAACTTACTTGTCAGACCTCATATCACTTCTCAGCGCCTATGTTCTTCATTTATAAATAGAAAGCAATGCAATTGTCCCAGTGCCTGGCATGCATGAGATGCCCAGGGATTGCTAGTTAAACCTGAATTTTCTCAGCATGGACAGAATGGTTCTTAAACTTGCCTCTTGTGGCTCTAGTGTGTAAATATTCCCATTATCATTACTTCTCTACACATAATTCTAAATAGTTTATTATTTTGTATATTGCCTTGTATGTTTTACATACTATCTTGTTAACTTTATATTATAAATTTTCAATATGGCTCTGACAATGTCATTCTCAGCCTACAGATGGGGACATTGAGGTTAGTGGAGGGGAAATGACTTGTCAAAGGTCATGCTCTTAATTAGATGATAATGTCAGGATTTACTGCAGCAAGGACCAAGAGGAATATTGAGGTTCAGAGAAGAGGAAGTTAGAGGAATGCTGGGCAATAAAGCCACAAGGAGCTGGCCAGCATGTACAGTTTCAGCCATCCCTTTGTCATTTCAGACAAGGTGAGGGGGAACAGAAACAAATTCTGGCTCCAGGGTGTGAGAATGTCATGGGGAAAGGGTACTGAGACCGGCTGGAGTGGAGCACATGGCTGCCTTTCCCAAGGGACTGCTGCTCTGGGGAACCCTGAAAACTCAAAGGCCCATCTAGAAGTGGGAACAGGTGCAGAGATGCCACTGACTAGCATTAGCTCCAGAATGCTAGATTTGCTGATAAGCTTCAGAGAAGGCAGCAGACTCTACCTGCTTTTGGAAACAGCAGAGTTGGGACCAAGGTGGGGCAAAGGAATCTGAGTCTGTTCCTGTGAGAGTCCCTTTCATTTGCCAGACACATCCGTGATTGCTTGTTCAGGGACAGGATCAAAGGCTACTGTGGGCGCCTGCCCTTGACCCAGGGAATTTTCCCATCCTCCTCCGAGGCCTCTCTGGATTCCTGTCCCACTTTGGTGTTAGATTGAAACTCCCACTCTCCAGTGAGTTCTTACATAATGCTGGGGATAGATTTAGAACAAGCATGGCTTTTGTCCCAACCTCAAAACTGAGATAAATTTTTTTACGCATCTTACTTCCCTGCTGAAATTTCAATACCTCCAGAGCAAGGCCTTGTCTTTCTCACCCTTGAATCCTCCAGACCTGCCATTGAACCTGAACTATGGCAGGTGCTTATTGAATGAATGAATGAACAAGTGAGTGAGTGAATGAATGAATAATTCTAGATCTCCCACATCTTTGGAATTTAAGTTTATAAGGACAGAAAATGTTGTCAGTCTGTTCATTACTGAATTCCATGGCTGGTTAGGATGGGCCTTTCATAAGTATGCTGAGTGAATGAAAGATTAGTCTCCATCTAGGCTGTGCTGGCCTTCACACTTTCCTCTGATTTCCACAGCGCTGGAGCTGACAGGTAAGTTTAACATTTTAGAGAGAAGATAGGATAGCCCAGAGAAGGGAAAGATTTTGGTCAAGGATATGCTACTGGGCCAAAACTAAGGTATAGGGACTCCAGCTCCTGGTCCAGGGCTCTTAACTCCCCACATGCCTCATGTTCATCAAGCTCACAGCCTATAGAAAGTCCCTCAAACATCTAGCCTCACATTCACTCAGCACCTCGTCCAGACCAAAGCAGTGAAGGTGTGTGCTCACAGGACATCTGAGAACAAACACAGGCTGACCTGAGGGACACCGAGGTCCTGCAGGAGGTACACAGTAGGCCACAGCATAAGCAGAATTTGATGCCAGGGGAGCTCGTCACTCTGAGCAGTTCTACCCCCATGGCAGGCTGCTCACACTGCTGGGGCCAGAAGAGCTTCTGCCTCACTTGTTCTGCCATCAGGGTTTGTTTCATCTTGAGCTGCCAAGGGTCACATCTTTTGTCCTCCACACAAGCAGCTTCTGAAGAAGAAGGAAATAGGTATAGAGAGTCTAGCACAGCAGCACTGGCTTCAGACACCTGGATTTGGATGCTAGCATTGCCACTTCCTAGCAATAAAATCTTAGGCAAGTTACTAATCTTCTCTAGGCCTTGGTTTCCTCGTCTGAAATGACACCTACAGCAACATATTTTGGGAAATAAAGACAATGAAGCATATGAAAGTATCAGGCACTGTGCCTGGTATACAGTAAGCATTTAAGCAGGTGAGACTCGGTAGCAAATGTAGAGAGCCTCCTTGATAAGCTGCCCAGGCTCAAATCCCAGCTCTACTTCTTATCAGCTATGTTGCCTGGGTGAAAGTTATTCAACCTTTCTGTGCTTCAATATCCTTATCAATAAGATAAGGCTAGTCATGAGGCTACAGTACTGGGATGCTGTCAGACTCAGATGAGTTAATTCCCAGAAAGCACTTAGGACAGTTTCCGGCGTGTGAGAAGTGCTGAGTAAACATCAGCAATGCCACTCTTCTTACTGTCTGGTTTTAAACATGAATTTAGGAGAGCCAAATTTCTTTGTGTTGAGGAGATTAATGTAGGCACAGGACATTGGTGCCAACATTGCGCTTATTGGCTGGTAATCTCATTTGTTCTTCCTTGCTGTTTTCAAGCATAACCCACAGCTAGCAGAGCAATATGCTTGTGTCATACTCATGAGCTGAGCTTGCTGGGCAGTGACTTCTCCACTGTATGCTATAAATGGCTGCCAGCAGTGAAATTACATTTGTATTGATCTAAAGAACATTTTATTGATCAAACACAGGGAATGAAACATTTGAAACATAAACCCATTATTTTAACAATTTGTTGCTGGGAATAGGCAATGTCTCCTTTTGTAATTTTTTGCTTGGTGAGTTGGCTTTTTCAGGATGGCTTCTGGTATATGTGGAGGGTCTGGAGCCCCAGCCTCCATAAGCCATTCATCAATGACCACCTCTTGAGCTCCCTCATCCCCCATCTTCCTTCTCTACATTTTTGTTCCTCGAGGCTTATCTATAGGCAGGCCCTTCTACCTCTAAATAATTTCTCTCCCCATTCCTTGCCTGGATCCCTCTCATACCACCTTTAGACCTCCTCTCCATTCCTGATTTCAAGTACTGGGTGGAGGACCTATTGTACTCCATGCTCTTGGATCATGTGGAGGAATCAAGGGTAAGAATAAAGATACCAACTGCAAGGACCTCTCCACAAAGCACTCCTAACTAGCCCAGCAGGTCCAGAGCACAGAGTCATCCAAAGCCACTATTCCTCTGGCTCCTGAATTTGGTTTCATTAAACTCCATTAAACAAAATTACTATCCATGTGGGCCATGTAGTAAGTTTAGGACATTTAGGTGAAAAATACTCACAAGGAGGTAGTAATTCTGCAGCAATTTCCATAATGATTCAATTAACACATGCACTCAGAGGCTTTGGAATATCCCTGTGCCTGGACTCTTTGGGGGAGCCAAAGGTATATCCAAAGTCTCTGCTCTTAAAGTGCCAATGATCTAGCCTCAGAGGGGAGAAACACACAAAGGGGTGAGTCACAGAAAAACTCCAGGTTTTATCAGGAGTTATGAGAGTAGCAGAACAACTAAATGGAAAAAGAACTGTCTCTTTAAGAAATGGTTCTGAGATAACTAGATATTCACATACATGCAAAAGGATGAAGTTAGACCCCTACCTCACACCATATACAGAAATTAGCTCAAAACATTTCAAAGACTTTAATGTAACAGCTAAAACTATAAAACTTTTAACATAAAAGTTAGAAGTAAATCTTTATGACTTTGAGTTAGGCTATGGTTTCTTAGATAGGACACCTAAAGCACAAGGAACCAAAGGAAAAAATAAATTGGTAAATTAGACTTGATCAACATTAAAACCATTTGGGTTTCAATGGATAGCCACAGAATGGTAAAGAATGTATGCAAATTAGATATCTGATAAGATTCAAGTATCTGGAATAAAGGACTCTTACCAACTTTACAATAAATAGACAAATAACCAAATTTTAAAATGGGCAAATAATTTGAATAGATATTTCTCCAAAAAAGGCATGCATATGGATAGTAAGCACATAGAAAGACACTTAACATCATTGGCCACCAGGGAAATGCAAATCAAACCCACAATAATATACCACTTAATAAAGCAGAAATAAAATAACAAGTATTGGTAAGGATAAAGAAAAAACAGAATCCTTATATATTGCTAAAGGGAATGTAAAAAGATGCAATTACATTGGAAGACGATTTAGTAGTTTCCCAAAATGTTAAACATAGTGTTACCGTAATAACCCAGCACCTCAACTCTTAGCTATCTACTCAAGAGAACTGAAATATGTTTACACAAAAACTTGTATTCAAATTTTCATGTCAGTATTATTCACAAAGGCAAAAGGTGAAAACAAAGGTCCATTAACTGATGAATGGATGAGTAAAATACAGCATGGTCATACAATAGAATATTATTTAATCATAGAAAGGAATGAAGTACTGACATGAACTATCACATTCATGAACCATGAAAATGTTTAGCTCAATGAAAGAAGCCAGACATAAAACCCACATATCATATGATCTCATTTACTTAAAACATCCAGAATAGGAAAATCCATGGAGACAGAAAGTAGATTGGTGTTTGCCTTGGGATGAGAGGAGGAGAGAACAGGGAGTGACCAGTAATGGGCATGGGGTGTCCTTTTGGACTATGAGAATGTTCTGGAATTAGATAGTGATGACAGTTGTGCAACTTAGTAAATAAATATGTCAAAAGACCCACCAAATTAATTTTACACTTTGAAGGTGTAAATTTTATGGTTTGTGAATTATAGTTCAACTTTTGAAAATTAGTAGCACAGATCCAGGGTGCTTTGGATGGTCCCTTGAAGGAGGGAGCGGTTAGGCCAGGGCACAGCTGGAGCTGAGCTGGAGGGAGAGCAAATCCCTGCCGTTTTGCCCTGAGGTCAGCAGCCCAAGACAACCCCATGACCAAGAGCACACTTCCAGTACAAAGGGGTCCCACAGTCCAAATGCTTATTCTTTCATGCAGTTTTAAAAGGAATTTGCCTTTTGATTTTGAGTTTCCATTTCCTCTTGGAGAAAGGCAGAAACCGTTGACAAGTCTGGAAATTGAAAATGTAAATGAAATAAGGGGTCCCCTGAGGAAAGCGTGGGTACATAGCCTCCCCAGCCCAATCACTTTGTGCCATAGAGATTCCCTGCTCAGGGACTCGCTAGTAAAACTGGAGGGAACAATTTTCATGCATCTCTCAAACAAGGCACATAACCTGCAACCCGGGTGTTATGCCAGAAGGCAGCAGAATAGGCCGTCTCCGAATGTGTAACCCAATACCATCATGTTACGAGGAGAGTGTGGTCTCCATTACCTCCACATAGAACACAGCAACAACCTGAGCAATGTTTTTGACCCTGATTGGGAGGTTGTTATGAGGCAGTGTGGACACCCACTCAAGAAACAATGGAATGCAATGGCTCTATTAATGAAAGAATAGGCCAAATCCTGCATGTCCTATTCTGTTCAGGGCAGTGCCAGGCAGGCTGCACGCATCACTGAAGGCCTTCACCTTACAGGTGTCCAGAGAGGCTGAATGACTTGGCTCAGGTGGTAAAGCTTATTGCTAGCAGATCAAGGGCTAGAGGCCAGGTCACCTTCCTTCAGACTTGTTTACTCTCTTGCTTCACCTCATCCTTCCCCTCAAATGACAGATACAATGATCATCAATGCAAACTCTGGCACAGAATTTCTCTGTGGCTATGTCTGTCTCTGGACAGAATCTTTCTCCTCCTTCTCCTTCTGTTTTTCTCTCTTCTTCTCTCCTTTTAGAAGAGAACTCCAGAGCAGTAATTTTCAAACCCAAGCAAGCGTCAGAGCCACCAGAGGGCTCATTAAGACACAGAGCTGGGCCCATGCTTCAGAGGGCCTGACTCAGCAGGTCTAGAGCAGAGATCGAGAATTTGCATTTCTAACAATTCCCCATGTGACAATAATGCTGACTCAGGGATCATCCTGTCTGTTGGACAGGTGAACACCTCACTCATTTTCAAAATTGCCAGAAAATGAAATTCTATAGATGACCAAATATTATGCTGATTGTATCTGGGATTTGTTACATACTAAATGTCAGATGAACTAAATCCCATGGTCAGAAGGGTGTCTAGGGCCAAGTCTCTGCACTACAAGTGAAACTCATTGAATGTTAAGAAACCACCTTCCAGCACTTCTCACTGCTGGGAGCAGGACTCAGGGGTGGAGATACTGAGTGACAGAAATGACATTGTTCCCTGCTGACCTTCTTAGCCACAGACATGTTCTGCAGGCACTCTTATAAAGATTTGTGTTTGGCTTGGTGCCTGTGGCTCAAGTGGCTAAGGTGCCAGCCACGCACACCCAAGGTGGCAGGTTCGAATCCAGCCTGGCCCACCAAACAACAATGACAGCTGCAACCAAAAATATAGCCGGGTGTTGTGGCGGGTGCCTGTGGTCCCAGCTAATTGGGAGGCTGAGGCAGGAGACTTGCTTGAGCCCAGGAGTTGGAGGTTGCTTTGAGCTGTGATGCCATGGCACTCTACCCAGGGGGACAGCTTAAGGCTCCTGTCTCAAAAAAAAAAAAAAAAAAAAAAAAGATTTGTGTTTACTTGCTTCCAAAGTACCCATAGAAACCAAGAATCAGATACCAAGTTGTCTCCGTTCACTCCACAACCTCTGCCTATCTCAATTTCCTGCTGCAGTCCCCACCTTCATTAGCCCTTGTCTGAGATGCCACAGCTCCTATAAGACAGTATCTTCCCCTCGTCTACGTCCCCATTGCAATGTGCCTTTTGATGTTTCTGCAGAAAAGAAAACAAGTAAAATGACAGATCTTGAAGGATCTTCGAGTACAACTCTCTTCTTTGATAGTGTGAAACATAAGATGCTAAGAAAAGAGAAAACAGGCAGCACGCTAAGAAGTTTAGAGTGCAGCAAATGTTGTTTCCAGTGATGCACAATCTTAGTCTGAGTGGAGAAGGGCTACAGGGAGCACGTGGAGAGGAGGGACTTGCCAGTAGCCAAACTGAGGCTGGGAAGAGCGGGAGGAGTGGAGAGACAGTGGGAGTAGCTCCCCCAGTCCATCCAGAGTTTCCCAACTTTGACACTGAGTTGTTTTAGGACTCAGACCAGCTGTGAGCCCCAGGCGGAGGTGAGGCCTGTAGCAAGCAAATTAGAAAAGTCCTGCTGTGTCCCAGCCAGGCCCGGGGGTCTGGTGAGTGTTCTGCAGCTGTTCTTAGGAGACCCAGGACACTCCTGTAGGGATTCAGAGCCCAATCTGTAAGCTGAGTCTTAGTTTGCGCTGGCTCGAGATTTACTATAAGCTTTCTCCCGCTCCTTTTCCAGAAATGAGGGATTTATCCTCCTCTTCTTCTGCCTTACATTCAATCAATTAGGGAGGGCAGCAGGATATTATGAACCATTCGAATGACATAAAAAGGAGCACAAAAGAGCCCACAGCTTCATCTCTGTGTATCCCTTCATCCTTATCATTAGAAAAAGTATTTTTCTAATTTCCTTTCCCTCACAATATTCTGCTTTCAGAAGTCTGGCTGCCTTTGCCCTGTGGGCAATGCCTTGCCTTTCTGGCCCCATGGCAAAAGATGCTGTTAGTGCCTACAACCCTCAGACCTTATACAGGTCTGTGTGGTCCCATAGCCTTGTGACTTCCAGGCTTTGGATCTACGTGCCTGAGAGATGACCACTCTGCTCATGCAAGGCAGGCAGGAAATGCCCAGCAGTTGCCATTCCCCAGCAGCGGCAGAACCCCACCCTGACTCTGGAGTGGGTGTACAAATACCCCAACTCCTTGGTCCCTTAGGTGAGATCATTTGGAAAACCTATTGGCAGAGTTTCTTTATAAGATGACCCTTCCATTCATCTCCGTGATGGCTGAATTAATAATACATCCTGTGAGTTGCTTCCCCCCCCTTTACTTACTCTTTCCTCTCTTTTTGTTGTTCATTTAACTTCCAAATAAATATCTTACACTCATATCCTTGTTTCAGATTCTATTTGTTGAGTGAATCTAATTTCAGTCACAGGCAATGATCTCATACTTGAAGTTGCTATAAAATATTGTCTCCTATCTAGACTTTTCTAGGCATTAAAGGCATTTCTGTCCTCCCATGTTTCTGGTACTGTCTGAACACCTCCTTTGGGGCACATGTTATGCCATTTTCCAAGAGCCTATTTGCGTGACAGTGTCCCCCTACTCTACCCCTGGGAAGCAGGGACTGTGTCTTAGCCCTCTTTGTGTCTGTATCACCCCACCAGCCATCTTCCATGTGGTGGGGATTGAGTGATGAGTGAATAGTTGCCAAACAGCAGTGGGCATGATGGTTCAGCGAAAAGAGTGTTAAACACAAAATTAGGAGACTGAATTGGGGCAGGGGATCCTCCATTTGTCAAGACATTACTTATATGTCTGGGGACAAGGTGCCTGACTTTTCAGGGCCTCAGCTTCCTCTGCGTGAAAAACAAAGGTTACAGAGAACAGCTTCCACGGTTGTCTCCTCCATGCCTAACAGGAGATAAAAGGAGTAAATGACATTTGGCACATCACCAATGACACGCCCCCAGCTGAAGTCTAGGTCCCCACCCTGATCGCTGACTTCCTCCTACCCATCTTCTGCTGCTGTCTTTCCCTAGAGCGCTGGCAGGAAGGAAGTACTCCAAGGCTCAGGAGCTGGGTAGGGAGCCTGGTGGATCCAGGTGGTGATGGCTTCATGCTCCAGCGAACTCACAAAGCAGCAGTGTAATTCCCCTTTCCCCTTAACGATCAGCCGCTCAGGAGAGACACTCTCTCCTGCCCTCCTCTGCCTTCCTTCGTTAGTCATGACTCATTAATTGCCACTGACGAATGAGTTTTATTCTAATTTTCCTGATCTAATTCAGAGATGTTTTCAGCTAAAGATCAGGATATAGGTTTCTGGCTTAGCTAATGAAATATCTAATGAATTTGCATTAGTGACGATCACAGACAGGACACCAGAGGAGGTGAGCCAGTCACTACCCTCAGCAGATGCCCCAGGCTAACAATGAATATTGTTTTTTCCCCCATTAAGGGAAAAAACACTGTGCTCCTCTCCCTAATTCACTGGCTGCTCTGGGCCAGAAGAAAGGGATTGAAGAAGTATTTGCCTTTCTCTTCTTTTAGGCTGTGGCTCTTCTTCCAAAACAACAGCTTGATGTGAAAGTGGGCTTTTCACATGTAAAAACGGCCTCCTCAAAATAACATTCATGTATTAATTTGTGTGTAGGTGAGAGATTCTCTTATTCTTAACAAAAAAACAAGCAAAAACCCTGGGCCCCAGGCCAGATTCCTTCTTTAATCAGATGGAAAACTTAGATGAAAACAATGGCCCTGGAAAGTTAGTGCCATTTAAAGTACAGTCTTAGAATTCTGGCTCTGCCCACATGAAGAAGAGGTCGTGACTCTATGGGGCTCCTCCATTGCCCTAGACCCCTCTTTTTTGGCTTCAGGGTGATAATATCAATCGAAGGCTGCAAAGCCTGGGGATAGAAGAGTCTATAAAAATCACAGAGCCAAATCAGTTGGAATTGTCAGCTTTTATGAACTCTGTTCTCTTACAAGCCAACTGGCCAACCATAGTCTAAAACAGGCTGAAGCAAGTTGAGGCACAGTCTTTAGGGACAGGGAAAGCAGACCCCAGGTGAGCTGCACGTTCACCGCATCCTCTTTATCTGTTTACTTCCATTTCCTCCTGTAGCCTCACAGTTATGAGGGATAGAATGAAGGGCACTGTCCACATGGAAGACTGGAGTTCAAGGCCGCCACCACTCTGTCTGGGGCATAAGAGTTGGGGCTTTTGATCTATCTTCTCCTTCCTTCTTCCTTACTCTCTCCCTTTCTCCCATGTTACCTTGGCTTGGCTGTGAGATCATCCCTCTTGACTTTTCGGGCTCTATTACTGGACATTGTCCCACATTGGAAGGTGAGAAATGCTTTCTTTAATCTCCTATGAGCTCCTTGATCTCTGTCTTGTGGAGTGCCTGGTTTGAACCAATTCATCTCAGGAGTTTGGCAGCCTCACATTCCAGCTAATGTTTCTCGTGTAACCTTGAGTGCTTTTTCATGGTCAGAGGGTAGCTCTCTTAAATTTAAGAGATCAAGACAGTGGAGTGTAGGCTCTAGTATAAGTTTAAAAATAAAAATTATTACCCCCCTGAGGAAGCCTTTGTGCATCTGCCAGCACTGGTGACATGGCAGTGAGGAAGCCACGTCTTACACATCTGTGTTGCTCCAACACTCAGCAAAGCCCTTCGTATGCTGCTGGGGCCAGAAATGTGTGTGGAATTAATAAATATACGGATGAATTTGGGTCTATCTTCCTTCTGGCAAGAAAGTTAGAGAGCTCATCAAAATTGAGATCTCTGTATCCAGAGGAAGAGTTGAAGACATGGGGATAAAGTTTGGGGTTGGCATCATGACCTTATTCTATGCAATAAGGGAATTGATTGCCAAATAAACACCATCTTGATTATCCTAAATACATGCCAAGGCTTAGCCTCCCTGAATTTCCCTCTCCCTTTCAAGTGTACATTAACAAACACATGCCATCATGAAAAGTTAGCACTAGAAGGAGACAGAGTGCTTTAGGCCATAGGTATGTAGGAGGCCCCAGGCCAGACATCCTATCCCATCAAGGGGTCTGAGCAACCATGGAGTAGCCCAAGCCAGCTCTGAGTATGCAGCCAAACCAAGCAGAAGAGAAGCAAGGGACAACCCCGGACACAGGGACAAGCAGGAAGAGGGGCAAGACATTGTGGACCTTTGCCCCAGAGAGAGCTGCCACCTCAGGAGTTTAAAGCATAATGAGTGTAGTGATCAGACAAAGAACACGAGCTGTCAAATCAAACAGGCCCAGTTTCTCAGCTGAATAGCTACACAGTCTACTCAATGAACCTCTTTGAACCTTCCTTAACTCCTCTGTAAAACTGGTATAATAATACCTTAGCTCGTGGAATTGTAGGGAAGAATAAATCTGGTACTTATAAATTTCATTGAGACTTTCTGCCAGGAAGTATTCTGAGCCCAGGGTGTAGATAACGAGACAGAAGTTCCCTCCTGTTGTGGGACTGAGCACTCCAGTGGGAGGCATCACAGAAACACTTAGAGGGGCAGGAGATCTTCAGGTGAGGGTGATGCTATAATGAAAATGGAAAGGGCTAAGGTGAGGCAGTTCTCCATGCAAAGGTGGAAGGAAGAGACAACTTCAGAGAGGAGACGCGAGTGAGCAGGAGGACTCCTGGTAGAGCCAGGGGAGGGGAGGTGCGATCTGGTTTACATTTTTAAAAGATCTTCCTCTGGATAGTAAATTTATGCATATAAAACAGCTTGTGCCATATGTTAGGTGCACATTTTTCGTGGAGATTACAGAAACGTTTGTAAGATGTTTAGCAGCATTAGACACATAGTAAGTGTTATAAGAGGTTTTTATAAAGCATGTAATGTGTGTTTAGCTACTTCCAAAAGACTATAATCCGAAGATAGCTGAGATAGAGATCTGCCTTGCACTGTTCATAGTCGAATAGAGACAGGCCCACAGATCTCCATAATACACAGTGCATAAGCGCTACAATAAAGGTGTGGGCTCAGGGTAACAGTTAGTGACCAGAAGCTGAATGCTGGAGTGAGGTGGAAAGAAGCTAGCCAGGAGGAAAAAGAGAAAGGTGGCCCCAGTAAGAAGGGAAAGAGTGGGGGCAGTGCCTGTGGCTCAAGGAGTAGGGCGCTGGCCCCATATACCAGAGGAGGTGGGTTCAAACCTGACCCCAGCCAAAAAAAACAAAAAATAAAGAAAACCTGTAAAAGAAAAGAGCATTGTGTGGACAGCAGGGTGGTGTTTTACATATGGTCAGATGTTCAGAGTTGCAACAGGAGGAGACCCAGCCAGGGCCCCCCTCATGGACCTCTGAGAGCCCGCATAATGAGCAGAGCTGTGACCTGTCAGTGATGGCTGTCACTGGAGAGTTTCTGGCAAGAGGGTACCCTGCCAAGAGCTGTCATGCTAGAAGATCCCTGAGGCTGCAGGGTAAACCGAAGGAGACAGAACAGAAGCCACGGGACCCTGCAAGTCAGGAGGCCCTTACCTTCCCTGGGAGATACAGAAGCAGTAAGGACCAGGGCAGTGAAAAGGAGATGGAAAGCAAGCAAGGGGGTTAATAAATGGTTTGGAGGGAAAAACTCAGCAGGACCTGACCCAGAGTAAACACTCAACAATTTTTTTAATTAAACTGATTGGATTAGAGCGACTGAGTGAAGATAACACTCTCCACCTGTGTGGTGGTAGGAGCCTTAGAGGTCAGATGCTAGGAAACACTCAATAAATGCCTCCCATGGCCATAATTAGTATCTGATTCAGAGTGACGACTCTCCAGGAATGAGGATCAGAAGGATGCAGGAGGATCGGAAGACATTCCTGGGCTAAGGGCTTGGGGGTGGAGGAGTGAGGGACAGGCTGGTGGGTAAGGATCAGAGCATTGCTCTGGGTTACAGGAAGGAGAGTCAATAATTAAGGACCGTAAGATGTGCCCTGTAACCCACTGTCGATTTTAATTCCCTGTACATGATTTGTCAGAGTTTCTACTCAGTGCCAGCAGCTGCTTGGGTGAACAAACCCACATTGGGAGACATAAGGAAACAGATTTGGGGTCATCTCCTGGGGGCCTTCTTAGAACATTGCACACCACCAGTAGGCCGCTCACGATGGCCTCAGCCCCCCTTATCCTACACTTCATCTTGGCCTTCAGAAAACAACCTGATCCAGACCACATGTGGCCAAAGGGGTGCACAACTCATTTCAGCGAGTTTGCCACAAACAGATTTGAATCCTGATGCAAGGACTGATGGCCTATCCAGTCGCTTCCAGCTTTGTGGGCCTTTGGACACGTGCTTCCGCTGAATCCAGCTGTCTTTGCTGACTCTCTGTCTCACACCTTATCTGACAAGGTTCTTCCACATCTGGTCATTGCCTCCCATAGAAATAAGACTCTGGAGCTGAAACAATGCTGACAAAGAGATGGTGCTTCCTGGAACCCCTTCCCTGTGCATGGCACTGTGCCTGGACCTCTAAGTTCTTTCATCTCCTCTGGATTATCAGACAGATGAAGAGCCCTATTTTGTTTTGGGTTGTAAACTAACTTTTATGTACAGCTTTTCATCAGCTCTGGACCTATCAGGATCACTCTACAGATGTCAGGGAGCTGTTCCTGCTCATAGCCTTCAGCTCCCACCCGTGGCTTTGCCATCTTCCTCACTGTGTCAACCACATCAGGCTAAGATGCTCCACAATTAACCTTGGCAACTCCCTTTGGATGGTAAACTACCGCTGAAGCTCTCTCATTTCATCTTTATTTTTTTCTGATTTTTTAAAAGAAACTAAGGACATCGCAACGTGAAAACAAGATAGGAAAAGTCCTTATCTCAGAATGAATGACAGTAATCGCAAAGAAAAATATCTGGCAATGTTTCACCAACAGGTGCCTGGTAATAGATATGTATTTTTCATTTTCCATGAGTAGTGAAAACTCCATTACAGATGTTGAATGCTCAGCACTGTTGATGCTCAATCCCTGTGGCTAAAAACCCTGGGAAGCTCAGGGAATGTGGTTAAAGGTGGCTGAGTAGCTGTAGGAGGCAGCAGAGAATTCACAGAATCACAAGGAACTTCCAGAAATGGAGGTTGTGTCGAGTGTTATCTACAGCCTCGTTCCCATTTTACAGATAGAAAGACTAAAACCAAAGATGCAGAAGTAATGTGCCAAGGTCACACTTAACGTTTAATACTCACCAATCTCCATGCACCCCAACCAATTACTGCACAGGGGGAAAGTGGGAAAATGTTGGATCACCCTGAACATGGAGGCTCAGTGGTTTGGCCACAGAGAGCACAGTGGCTTCCAAGCCTTGGAGTTGACTCTGATTCTCCTTCCCCAGGGCTCTATGGTACATAGCGTGGCGTCTTCGTGCACAGCGCCCCCGGACTGGTAGAATCAACATGTGCACAGCGGCCAGGCTTTCCCTCAAAGGGCAGAAAATTGATTTGTGTTGAAAATTCTACATTTGTATGTGGAATCAAACCAGATGGACTGAAATTGCACATTTATCTCCATGTCTTCTGAAACCCAAGTAAAAAGAATGTCAATTAAAAAAACGTTTTTAAAGCTATAAACCCAGAGGGAGAGCTATAAGAGGAGAAGAGACAGTAGTTATTTGGGCATAAAAATTTATGGGAAAATGATAACTGATTCAATAAGCAAAAAGGCTGGACTGTTTAGTACTTATGAAAGGTGTTACAAGCAGGAAACTAATCAATTATTCTCTTTGTCTCTCTCTTACACACACACACAAGTACACATGATCAGGAACTAGAGGGACCTAAAAGACTCAGGGAGGAGGCTCACATGGTCAAATTTTGTTGAGAGTCTGTGTGAGGGGCGTTCGCCTTCTAAAGTAAGGACAAGTCAACTTGAGAGTAGGTCTCCCCTTCATCCATGAAGAGTCAGGAGTGTAAGTCACCGTGAGTGCATGGCACAACCCAGCATGGAATGTGCCTCTCCCTATTCCAAGCTGAGATCCCACATGGATGCCAGCCTGTGTTCTGAGCTAGACAAGCCACTAGGACCTCTGTGGTCTCCTACACAGAGGGACAGTCCTGAGGGCAAGGTCTCTGAGTTCACTGATCAGAAAGATGGTAACACACCCCATCACCCAACTCAGGACCCCTTGTTTGCTATTTATCTGGCATAAGAAATTCATTTCTGGCTAGAAAACCAGGCACCATTAGGTGCAGTAGATTGAATTCCTCTAATTAAGAGCAAAGTCCTTGGAAGATTACCTGGCAGAAGCCAGTTCTGCCTCCAGCTCCAGAATCCCCTGGACACTCTGGCGAGCACAGTCAGGACCCCTATTCAGTGACCTTGCGGAGGCCTTCTCCCCAAAGCTTTTCTGAGCACTGCCCAGAAAGCAAGGGTACCAGTAGACTATGGACTTCCTAAGTGACTGTAGCCTTGAGGGAAAAGGTCCTCAGAGGTGAACGTAATGCCTCTACTCCTACTCCCTGGATAAGGTTCAGCACTGGCTCATCCTTGCCTCATGCTTCTGGAGTCTGTACTCCTGCAGTCCCCAACACCTGGGCCATGAACTGGGACCAGTCCATGGCCTGTTAGGAAGCTGGCCACATAGCTTAACTGTCTGAGCTCTGCCTCCTGTCCTCCCCGAGCCTCCACATCGATCTGTCCATGGTGGAAAAATTGTCTTCCAGGAAAGGAGTTCCTGGTGCCTAAAAGGCTGGGGATCACTGCCGTGAACCAAGTCTGACCATGCAGAGCAGACTAAGGTCACTAAAAAGGAGGACCTGAGGGTTATTTTCCAAGTGCCTCTCACATCCACAGGGCCACACAGGGCATGGGTATGTGATAGACGGGGGACCCAGCCGGGAAGGCAGAGGAGCAAGTTCCCCTGCTTCGCTGCCCACTTGCTGTCTGACTCTGAGCTTGCGGCTCGGACACTCGGTCCTCATCCATAAAGTGATGTGGTTGGAGAATCTAGACTTGTGCATGTGTTTTGCTGTTTTGTTTTCTTTTTTTAATTTCCTGATTTAAAAAGTAAAGTTTCAAATACAGCAAACAATTTCCTGTATTTCCTAAATCCAGGTTCCCCACCTGCTGCATCTCACATAACCACAGAACGATTCCAACGTTCATGACATTAGCATCGATATGACGCTGTTATTTAATCTTCAGATTTCCTCCAGTTGTTCCATGGCTGTTCTGTTTCAGGTCCAGGATCCAATCTAAGGTGACACCTTCCACTTGGTTGTCAAGTTTACTTAGGCTACTTTCATGTTTTAGTGCTTTTGTAAATTAGTGTGTGCTATGGCTATTATTGTTATTTATCATCATTTTAATGTCCTTATTCTCCTGAAATCTGAAGCCTTTTTAACTATCAAATAAACTAGATTGATAATGTGAGAGTGTATGTCACACTTAACTTGTTGGATTCGAACTGAACTCATTGGTCTCAAATGTAAGTAGCTTTCACCCAAAGAAGTGCGTGCTAGAGAAAGGTTGCACTCTGTGTGGGGGTGAGGAGGAAGCACCCTGAAATCCAGCTTGGGCTCTGCTCACCACCTTCACTTCCTCCTGGCCCCCTGGGGAGGCATGAAGGTGCAGCGGCAGTCCTGTTCAGCCTGGCAGCCTCATCTCAGGCTGACATGTCACAAAACCAGTCCCTGTAATAACAGGGTACAGAGAGACACTGGGAATGATGCCTAATGGTGCAGAAGACATGTGCCACCACCATTGGGAAGCCACTAAGCAGGCAAGCAGGAGCAGCCTTCAGGGATGCCATTGTCAGAAAGGGTGGAAGGAAGAATGCGTCACACACGCAGCTCCTCCGTGGGAGAGGAACAGACCACACAGACAGCCTCCTGTCTACCCCTCCACCCCTAGTTACCATCCCCACTATAACAAACACTTTATTTAGTACCTTTAATTCCCCATGTTTATTTTTCTTGGTAAAAGCAATGCCTACCTATTAAGGAAAACTTCAAAAATAGGAAAAGTCAAGTTAAAAATAAAAAATTATTGCTGTACCAACTGCAGGTAAGCACTCTTAATATTTATGTTCAGTTCTCAGTTTTTAAATGGAACTCTTCTATATTACAGATTTTTTAAAACATTGGTATAACTATCCACCATCATGCTTTTTAACTTTCTAGTAAATCACAAATACTTTGATGTTATTACATCCATCCATGCTTTCCATCCATTTTGCATTCTTTTCTCCATTTTAACACAGCACAATGACCCACTGAGAGATTAATCTCTGGGTTTTGTGATCTTTGCACCAGAGTTAGACACTCATGGGCTCTTTAGCTTTCATTGTCATAAATTGTACTCTGCCTCTTACTTAGGAGTTTAGGGCAGAATCTCCAAAATTCTACTACTTGGTGAAAGACAGTGAGTATTTGAGGTTCTTGAGAACTACGCTTTAGCCCTTTATTGCTGTATTTACATTGCTTTGTTCATTCACAAATACACTTTTTTGTTTGGTAAATGTTTATCGGGTTCCCACAATCTTCGAGATGTACTAGAATGTTCCTCTCTTCATGAGGAAGAGAAAAAGTCACAATCCCTATGTCTATGGACATTATAATCTAGCACAGGAAACCCCTTTTAAAAAAATACTTTTTATTATTTTTTTTAGCATTTCAGACTAATGTGAGAGTACAAACGACTAGGTTACATTGTTTGCCTTTGTCAGGCTCAAGTTGTAGTGGAGCCTTCATGCAGGGGGCGTGCTGTGTACCCTTACATGGTGCCCTTTAAGTGAGATATTACCAGTCTCCTCCCTCCTTCTCTCTACTCTCTCCCTCCTCCCCTCCCTTGAATTTAATTGTGTTTTTCTTTCACATAGATGTGTAGTTGTTTTTCTATTGGTGTCATATTAATACTGAGTACATTGGATCCCTGCCTTTCCATTCTGGTGATACTTTACTAAGTAGAGTGCGTTTCAGCTTCCAGGTTAATACAGAAAATATAAAGTCTCCATCTTTGCTTATGGCTGAATAGTATTCCATGGTACACATAAACCACAGTTGATGGATTCATTCATATGTTGATGGGCACTTGGGTTGATTCCACATCTTGGCAATTGTGAACTGAGCTCTGGTAAGTATTCTACTGCAAATATCTGTATGGTGAAATGATTTTTTTTTTTCTCCTTGGTAGATACCCAGTAATGGGATTGTAGGATCAAATGGAAAGTCTACTTTTTTTTTTTTTTTGGGGCTGGCGCCTTACTCCTTTGAGCCACAGGTGCCACCCCAGAAAGTCTACTTTTAACTCTTTCAGGATTCTCTAAATTTCTTTCCAAAGAGGCTGTATTAGTTTGAAATCCCACCAAGTGTTCCCTTTTCTCCACATCCACACCAGCATCTACAGCTTGGGGCTTTTCTGATGTAGGCTATTCTCACCGGGGTCGGGCAATATCATAAGGTGGTTTTGATTTCCATTTCTCTGATGATTAGGAATGATAAGCATTTTTTTCAAGTGTTTGTTGGCCATTTGTCTGTCTTCTTTGGAGAAGGTTTTATTCATGTCTCTTGTCCATTTATAAGTAGGGTTGTTTTCTCTTTCCTTGTTGATTTATTTGAGTTCTCTGTCGATTCTAGTTATTTTTCCCTTTACCAGATTCATAGCATGCAAATATCTTCTCCCTTTCAGAAGGATGGCGGTTTACTTTAGTTGTTGTGCCCTTAGCTGTGCAGAAATTTTTACAGTCATTAATCACATAATCAAACAAATAAATGTATACTTAGAAATTGTAATAAACATTATAAACAAAACATATGAGGTGTGGCTGTGTACAGTGTGGCTCATGCCTGTAATCCTAGCACTTTGGGAGGCCAAGGCAGGAGGATTTTTTGAGCTCAAAAGTTTGAAACCAGCCTGAGCGAGAGCAAGAACCCATTTCTACTAAAAATAGAAAAAAAATTAGCCAGGCACATTGGTGCACACCTGTAGTCCCAGCTACCCAGGAGACTGAGACAGGAGACTAACTTGAGCTCAGGAGTTTGAGCTTGCTGTGAGGTAGGCTGAGGCCATGACACTCTAGCTTGAGCAACAGGGTGAGAATCTGTATCAAAAAAAAAAAAAAATACAAGGTACTATGAGAACGTACCATAGAGGAGGGATCATCGAAGGCTTTTCCAGGAAGATTTCACTTAGGAGAAGCCAGATAAACTAAGAGTGAAACCAAAGCATTGTATATGCAGCCAACATTATGTGCAAAGGCTTTGTGCACAAATAGAGCTTGGCATGTCTGGAACTGAAAATAGACTATTTCTCCTGGCAACAAGCAAGAGAAATAAGCATAGGATGAGACTGGACAGATAAATGAGGAACAAATAACACATAATTTGTGGTTGAATCATAAGTGTAGTGGGATGAAGGGAAACCATAGAAAGGGTTTAGTTGGAAAATAAAATGGTGGGATTTGTGTGTTCTACAAGGTCCAAGGGTGAGTTCAGGGTCTTGGGGAGGATAGCTGAATGGCACAAAGGTTTTTTTATTCCCCCAGGGTAATGAAAAATGTTCTGGAATTGATTGCAGTGATGGATGTACAGCTCTGAGAAGATACTAAAAGCCACTGAGTTGTGCACTTTAAATGAGTGAATTGTGTGGTATGTGAACTATATCTCAATAAAGCTCCTTAAAAAATGTGAAGCTGGCTTCCCTGTGGAGAATGCATCGTGGCCAAAAAGAGTGAAGGTGAGCAGACCAGTTTGTGATAGTTAGGTCAAGATATGAATGATGGATTGTTCTCGGAGGGTGCCCACCAAGAAAAAAGCAGTAGATGATTCCAGTTATATTTTTGTATTTATATTTATTTCTCAGATATAGTACAAGTTTCCCAAGGCTAGAAAAGATTTTTTTTTCCTTTTGCAAAACACTTCTGAATGTTAACTGAAATTAAAAATTTGATAAAACAAGAAGAGTCCAAAAATCTACCTGGGAGGATTAGGAAAGTCCTTCTTAGAGGAAAAAATATTTTAGCTAAATTTGAAGGCTGAATAAGGTCTTTCGAGGAGAAGAGAAATATGGAGATGGTAAGTGGAATGGGTTGAATGGTGGAGAGGGATGGAAATTAGAAAAAGCATATTGAAAAACTAAAGGAAAGACCACTGATAAAACTATAACCAGGACATTTTTGAATGTGTCATTTGGCTGTGATACAGGCAATGATCCACAGGAGCGATTGCATACCACTCCTCTGGGTTGTTTATTAAATAGAGACTGTGGAAGAGAGGTAGCTATGGGTTCAACAAACCATGTCATGTTCTTCTGGGACACTCAGGAACACTGTGCTTTCTGGCTGCCTGATCATAGGAATAGCCTATCCATTCCTATCTTCCTCTGTTCATGCCATTTAGTCACCCTCTCACACCAGCTGTGAACTTCGATAGGTAGCTTGCTATCTTAGTTTCCTATCATTGCTGTAACAAATTACCACTGATTTAGTGGATGAGGACAATATAAGGTTATCTTATAATTCTGGAGGAGGTCAGAAATCCACAATGACTTTTAATAGGCTAAGACCAAGTTGCTGACATGACTGTGCTCTTTTTTGGAGGCTGTAAGTGACAATCTATTTCCTTGCCATTTCCAACTCCAGACTATCTGGGTTCCTTGTCTCAGGACCCATTTCATCTACAAAGCCACCAATGGCTGAAGGAATCTTTTCCATGACATCATCTCTCTATTTCTAACTCCTCTGCCTTCCTCATTCCCATTTAATTACCTGTGTGACTACACTGTGCCCACCTGGATAATCCATGATAATCTCCTTATGGTAAGAACAGCTGATTAGCAAACTTAATTCCTCCTTGTCATGTAATATAACATGTTCACTCACTTCAGGGATGAAGATGTGCACATTTTTAGGAGGCCGTTCTACCTACCTACCACAGATCACCCTCCAGGCCCCCAAATTCTAATTCCACATATAAAATACATTCACCCATTACAGTTGCTTTGTCCAATGAGCCAATAGCAAACATAACATGGCAGAGATGTGAAAAACATTTGCACTCTGGAACGTGCAGTGTTGCTGCTCTAAGAACTCTGAGCTTCTAGGTGAACAAGCTTTTGCTAGCCTGATGGATAATAAGAGATTCACTGCTGAGAAATCCTTGTCTTTCAGTCAATGGCCAGTCAACCACCAGAAGCAGAATCTAATCAGAAGAGAGTGTAAGTCAGCCCATCCCAGCATAAATTTCTAACCCCTGGAACTTTGAGTGAAATGTATCAGCCTAAGCTTTGGGATGGTTTGTGACATAGGAATATGTGACTGATATACTCCTTTACTACTAAGTGAACCATGTGATGAGTTATGGACAGCAAACTGTGGAGGAAAGTGATGTAAGCCACCCCTGAGTGTGGTCCCCAAATCTTCTGCAAGACCCTCCCCTTGTTCTCTCTTGGCTAGTGTGCCAAGAGAACAGAGAGCTCTAAGGAGGCTCTAGAAGACTCAGACCAATCCAAATGGAAGAATCGTGGGTTCAGAGTCTCTACTTAGAGGACAAGTGTACAAAATGCCACACAACCAGGAATATCCTCACCAGACTTTGGGTTAAAAAACTGATCAAGTACTTGGGTGAGTTTTTATATTTAGTATTTGTTTCATCAAATTAACACACATCCTGGTACCTGGGATGCAGCTGTTGACCTGATGAACACCTTATTTTTCCATACTCATCCATAAGGTCCAATAGAAGCAGATGACCAGCAATGTACCTTAACTAGCCTACTTCAGGGGAAAATCATTTCTCTAGCCCTTTGTCCTAATTTAGCTCCTGGGAATCTTGATCACCTTTTCTTTCCAAAAGACTTCATAGTGATTCACTGCATTGATGACATTGGACCAAGTTAGCAGGTACAGAAATGACTCTAGGCTTATCATTGTGTGTCAGAGCATGGGCAATAAATCCCATTAAAATTCAGGAGACTTACCCTTACACTTCTGGGGGGTCCTATGATGTGTGACATGTTGAGATATTCTTTTTAAGGTGAAGGATAAGCTGTTGCCTCTGGCCTGTCCTATAGTGAAGGAAGAGGCATAACACCTAGTGGGTCCCTTTGGATCTTGAGGGAACCTATTCTTCATCTTGGTCTGTCACTCCAGCCCATTTACTAAGTTGCCTGAAAAGCTTCTAGTTTTGAGTGGAGTCCAGCATAAGAGCAGGATCTGCATTCAGGCTGATTTGCCCCTTGGACCATGTGGTCCAGCAAACCCAACATTACCTGAAGTGTCAGTGTCAGACAGCAATGTTCTTCGGAGACTTGGGCCAGTCCCTGAAGGTGAATTGCAGCACAGACCTTTAGGAGCAAAGCCCTGCCAGCATCTTGAGATAACTACTTTCCTTTTGAGAGACAGCTTTTGGCCTGCTACTGGGCTGACCATGAGCCACCAGATTACCAGGACACCTGAGCTACCCAACATGAACTGAGCATTATTTGATTCCCCTCAAGCCTAAAAATTGAAGCAATATTTCATTATTCAATAGTATATATGGTATTTCATCCAGCCAGGCCCTGAAGGCATTAGTAGGTTACATGAAGAAGTAGTTCACATATCCTGGTCCCCATTCTTGCTACACGGCCTTGTTGCCCCCAGCCTGTACCTGTGGGCTCATAGGTAGCAACTTACCTTCAGGTGACAAGGCAAGACCCTGGCCCAGTTTACAGATGGTTCTGCACAATATGCAGGCACCACTTGAAAGTGGAGAGCTGTAGCATGACAGCCCCTTAGTGTGATGTCCCTGAGGACAATGGTGATGGGAGATCTCACAGTAGCCAGAACATCCGACAGTGCCCCTGGTGATATACTTTGCTTGAAAAGGGAGAAGGCCAAATGTGTGATTATATACCAATTCTTGGGCAGTAGCCAATGGTTTGGCTGGATGGGCAGTGACTTAGAAGGAATATTATCAGGAAATTGGTGAGAAACAAATTTAAAGAACAGTTAAAGAGAGTTTGATCTCTCTGAATGGGCAAAAAGCATGAAAATTTTTGTGTCCCGTGCAAATGTCCACCAAAGGTGATCTCAGCAGGGGTGGTTTTTCTGATGGTTAATATAATGTGTCAACTTGACTGGGCTAAGATGTGCTCAGTTAGCTAGCAAAACATTATTTGGGGTGTATCTGAGAGGCCATTCTTGGAAGAATCAAATTGGTATCATTGAACGTTGAACCAGTAAACTGATTAAGGAATCTTGCCTCACCAATGTGGGTGGGCATCACTCAATCCACTGAATAGAACAGAAAGGAAGATGAAGGGTGAATTTACTCTCTCTGTTTGACTGGGGACATCCATCTTCTGCCTCAGACACTGGTGCTCCTCCTTCCTTGGGCTCTATGCTTAGATTGGTATTGAGCCATTGGCTTTCTTGGGCCTCCACGTTTCAGATGGAAACTCCTCAGCCTCCATAATCACATGATCTAATCCCTCATAATAAATGACTTTCTATATATTTCTCTTTCTAGCTATCTATCTATCTACTCATCCATCCTATTGGTTCAGTTTCTCTGTAGATCCCTGACTAACACAGTCATTGAGATACTGGAGTTGTTTGTCACAATAAGTAGTATTAACACATTGTATTGCTACTAAATTCTTGGTGTTAGGTAAATTGACATATAACATCATCATTCTGATACACCAACCCTAGAGACTAAGTAGGGGAAAGAATATATGTTAAGAAATGGGGCAAATTGGAGATAATATATGAACAAATTTGTATGCCTGCTAAGGAATTCAGTCATTGGGTTCAAAGGGACAGAAAACCAGCAGTCATTTTTAAGCAGTAAAGTGTTAAGATGAACTCTATCAAATTTTTTTTTTTCTCTTCCTACGTTTTGCTACCTAACACCATGCTGTGATCACGGTCAGTATTCAGTAAATAACTATTTAAAGCAAGGCAGGAAAGGAACAGTATCATCAGTGTGTTCAAAATTCCGTTGTTCTTAGAAGTTACATGCTTTTCATCCTTTATTAATTATACTGACTACTTTTATAACAGTTATGCTGTCAGAATTTCTCACCTGAATTTAGTTTAATGCCTGTAGTTTTGCTTTGCTCCTTTTAACCCTCTTCAAGGGATGCATTAGGTCTCTGCCCATCTTTAGAAGGACTCCCTGAAATAGCTCCAGACTGTGAAATGCATATCTCTTTATTGATTTCTGTAGAATTCAATCAGCAGGAAGTCTGCCAGAGCCGGATGTGAAGTTTATATGTTCTCATCTTCTTTTCATATTAAGGGACTCATCATCTTTTAAGGATAACTTATTAAAATTTAAGGTTCAGAGAAGGTCTATAAAGCACCAGAAACCTTTGCATTCTCTTTCTTCTTTCCCGTACTGTAAAATTTCTGTGCCTAATTCATTACATTCAATGAGAAATCAGTTCTATCATCCTTCCCTCCTCCCCCCTCTATCTTCTTTGTACTCGACTTCCTTTGCCAGGCCTTCTCCCTGATTATTCAGCCTTCTGAAATAGTAAGCCCCAGGCTGTTTACAGTATATTTATAGCATCATTTAGTTAAAGCAAAGATACTCAACGTCAGCATTTTTATTTTCTAGGGTCTTCCCATATTGTCTACGACCAAGAAATGAGTAGATTGACCCTTGGTTGAAACTTTTAGCTCTCACATTAAGATTTGTCCACTTAACTCACCAATGATTGCCAGCTTTATTAAAGGATGTTAATGAATAAAAAATATTATCAGAAAACAATAATTAACCTTGAGTATGAAAGTATTAACCAGAGGCAATCAATCACTTTCCAGGGCTTAGTAAACACTTAGAATACATTAAGTGTCCCTGAAGGAGTAATTAAAGAACTTAGCCATTCTGTTTCAAACAGAAGTAACAAAGGGTCAATCAAACACACTATGCAAATCTGGTGATTGCTGAGGAACAGAAGCCAAATTGGTTGACCCCGAGTGCTGCACTGGTAGGGCCTGACACTTAACTCATAGGTGACTCTGCAACGTTTATAAGCATGTGTTTCTCTAAAAGGCAAAATAGGAGAATGATGCTACCTGCCGCAAACGGCCTTACCATTTCCTACTTTGTCTGATTCTTTTAAATTTTACTCACACTTCAATAATAATAACAGTAGCAACAATTTATGTTATACTTTGCCAAATTTCTCTCCTTACAGATGATAAATATGTGCACTATTATTAAAAGTGTATGATTATTCCAGTTTTCTTCCACACCATCAGTACTGTGTAGTACCATATTTTTAACAACTGTATTGATAAATAATTGACATACAAAAACCTACAAATATTTAAAGTGTACAATTTGATAAGTTTGGGCATGCGTATATAAGCGTGAAACCATCACCACAATGGCAATGGTGAATGTGTCCATCACCACCCAAAGTTTTCCATTTCCCTTTGTAATTCCTCATTCCCCAAACTCCTGTCTTCCTTTTGGGTAATGACTGATCTGCCTGTCACTGACAGATTAGCTAGTATTTATAGAATTTTGTATAAATGGAGATACACAGTATCTCCTCAGAAAATTTATTTTGAGATCCTTCCATTTTACAGAGATATCCATGGGGCATTCCTTTTTGTCACTGAATAGCATTTCATCATGTGGATATATTACAGTTTATTTACCCATTAAGCTATCCTTAGATGGCCTGGAGACCACATGATGGCAAGTTAATCTGTTGTTAAATACTGGGTTGACTGGAGCTTCTGGCTATTACAAATAAAGCTGTTATGAATATTTGCATACAAATCTTTGTATGGACATATGGTTTTATTTCTCTTGGACAAATACGTATAGATCATATGGCATATATACTTTCAAGTTTTTAAGAAATGGAAAAGCTGTCTTCCAAAGTGGTTCTACCATTTTACATTCCAAACAGCAGTGCACGAGAGTGTCAACATTTCCTGAAATTGAACAGAAAATGTTATGTTTATTTATAAGTACTCATTTCTCCTGGGAGGGTGTCCATAACCTACATATTTGCAGCTGATACATTTCCAATCTGGTATTTTCATTTTGTTTTCTATTTAAAATTAGCTATTAAATTTTAACATCAAATCAGTTTATCTTTTGCCATTTGTTCCAAATTTAAGGGAAAATATAGTTATTTATTTCTATTTTTCCCACTTCAAGAAATAAATCTAGTTCATGGAAAAGATTTTTCTCCTGTCTTCTTATTTCTTATCGTCAAATCTTTCAGAATTTGAGGAGGGGCTTTAAGATGACAATTAGACATTATCTGGTACTCATCTCCTCCACAAACAGTAAGCAAAAAAGTGAGGGGAATATCAAATTTCAAATAGAATGTCTAAGAGAGAACTGGAATTCAACAGAGAAGTAACAGGAAATATTTAAGGAAAGGAGAGGGAGGTGAGGCAGCCTGTGGGACTGGGATTGGCTGGGAGCCTAGAGAATCTCCCCAGTGCAGAGAAAGGGCAAGAGAGAGACGCCCTTAGTGACCCACATTCCCACCACAGATTCCTGCAATTCCAGCCACAGGAGAGCCTCTTGCCACTCACGGTCTCTGAGACTAACATAAGGATCTGCTTGGAGACCACATGATGGTGATCCTCCAGAGAGAGAGTTCATGCTGGTCCCCACATACCACATAAGACCTCAGCAGCTGCAGCACACTGCTTTGTTGAGAGCCAGGTTCCAACCTGCCCTGGGGCCCAACAACCCCTGCAGCTCTACATCCTTGGAGCCCCATTAACATCCTTTGCCCAGAGCTAACACTGTGGCTGGCTGCTGCCACTAAAGACAAAGCATGAGCCACTGGCAATAAAGCTGGTAAACACTTATAAGCAACCCTCATAGCCACCACCTGGGCTGAAGTGTGTGCTTGCCAACTGACTGCCTATAGCTGCCGTTAGTGAAAGCAGACATACCCTTACCAGGAGCACAGCCACAGTGCACTCGTGCATTCTTCTGGGGCCCTGGAGATCACTCACTTCTACCCCATAGCCAATACCTACACATACCACCCGAGGCCATGAGGGGAGGTCTACCAGGCCTGCCTCCCCAAATCCCCACTACAGTACAAGGTTGTCCATTTTTGCAATTTATATTCAGTGTAGTACCAGAAGTCCTTTCCAGGAGCTAGGGAAGGAAAAAAAATGACATCTGAATTGGAAAAGAGGAAATAAAATCATCTCATTTTACAGATGGTAAAATATGTCTAGAAAAGCCTAAAGAATACACACACACACACACACACAAATCAATTAAGTTGTAGGATATGAAAGCAACAAACACTAATCATAAAGTAGCTTAGAGAAATCAAGGAGGCAATCCCATTTACAAGAACTACAAAAAAAAAATTAAAATCCTAGGAATAAATTTAACCTAGGAAGAGAAGAAGTAACTCTCCAAGGAAAACTAATAAACATTGATGAAAGAAATTGACAAGGACACAAATGGAAAGACATTCCATGCTCATGAATCAGAACTAATATCTCTAAAATGACCATACTACCTGATGCAATCTACAGATTCAATGCCACCTCTGTCAAACTATCCATGCCATTTTTCTCATAAATAGGAAAAGTAATCCTAAAATTTGTACAGGGCCAAAAAAGAGTCTGAAGACCAAAGTAGTGCTGAGCCAAATGAACAAAGTTGGAGATGTCACACTATCTGACATCACAATATATAACAAGGTTATAGTAACCAAAACAGCATGGTGTTCATAGATCAGTGGAAAACAACAGAGAACCCAGAAATAAATCCACATCTTTATAGCCACTTCCTTTCTACAAAGGTACCAAGAACACACACTGGGGAAAGGAAAGGACACCATCTTCAATAAATGGTGCTGGAGAAACTGGATATCCACATGCAAGGGAGTAAAACTGGACCCCTATCTCTTACCATATATACAGATCAACTCAAAGTAGATTAATGACTTAAAAACAACACTTGAAATTGTAAAACTACTAGAAGAAGACATAAGGGAAATGTAAGGGTAATCAGCAATGCTAAAAGCACAGTGTGATAACGGCCTCTCCCTGATCCCTGATAACAACCTCTCCTTGCCTCTAGATATAATCGATCATAAAAATATCTCAACCCCGGAGAAAACCCATAAACAGCCATTTGCATGCAACCCTGCAGGTAGCCCCCTTCCACTTCCCTATATATCGCCCCATCAATAAAGGAAGTCGGCTCCAACTTTGCTGACTCTCTTGAACTACACTTTGTCTCTTGTCTTTCTTTACCTTCTAGGCACGACCTCCAAGTCTGAACTGTGTGCGTGTTCTTTCATTCTCCTTCTAAAGCTACTATAGCTCTCTTCTCCCTTCACACACCGAACACGCACGGTGCCGCCCTTTCTGCCCGAAGGGGAAAGGCGACAAGTGGAGGTCCCACCGAGATCTTGGGAGGACGCGCAGCTCCGGAGTTGAGGAGAACAAGGCGGAGGCGGTGCCAAGAACCGCAGGTAAGTACACTACCATAAGTATATAGACTTAGATCATAAAGCCCTTGGGAATGGGAGCCCACCCAAACAAGGATAATTTAACTGTTAGCCTTAAGGCGCTGCTTAAGCAACATGGCATGAAGATTCATGATTCTACCCTTCAGGATTTTGTAAGTTTAGTGCAGGAGTGTAGTCCGTGGTTCGCTTCTGGTGGAGCCCTCAATCCGAGGGACTGGGAACAAGTGAAGCAGGATCTGAGTAAAGAACTCAAAAGAAAGGGTCCTGAGGAGTTCCCTTCGTGGGCATTCAGTCTTTGGAGAGCAGTGAGAGACGCCCTCCTTGGTCCCACAATGGTAATTTTTAAAGAATTAGAAGATGCCAACAAAAATTTAGAAAAAGTCAGAGAGATAAAGAATAGGGAGCCAGAGCCTCTGTACCCTGATCTTAACAGTTTTAAAAACAGGTCTGAGGCTGACGTCCAAAGAGAAAGCGGCTCAGAGGATTTATCTGTAGAAGAACTAAAAAGGGAACTAAAACAGCTCAAAACGAAGCTCAAAGACTTAAAGAAAAATAGGGAGAATAAAAGGAGGAAGTTTAAACATTTGAAAAAGGAACAGCGTCATCCGATGCCTCCTCAGTATTGTAGCAATCCTTTTCTAGACGAGGAATTTGCTGCACAAACTGGGCCTCCGAAACATCACTGAAGAGACCCCTATGAAAATTATAATAAAGAAACCTCAGGAGGCATACAACTGGTAGCGCCCATTATGGAAAGTAACAATCAACAAAGATATCACACCCCCATCCCAATTAAGGAATTTAAACAGCTAAAGGAGGCTGTAAGTATGTATGGACCTCAGTCAGCCCTAGTAAGATCCATATTAGAGGGTTATCGCCACCAAAACTTGACACCATGGGATTGGTGACAACTCATATCAGGAATGTTCCTTTGTGGACCCTACGCTTGTCTCAATGCCATCCCTGTTGTCACCCGACATGGCAAATTATAAAATGTCACCTTATTAGTAAACACCAGTAAAAGACTGTCACTACCGGTACTAACGGGTTTTGACGGCCTTTTCCTCACCTGTTATCCAATTGGACAGCCCAATGTTACTCATATCAATATCACTAATAGTTTTTCTTTTAATGCTCAACCCTGTGTATTAT